>JAEPRC010000026.1:0-127158 GCA_016758945.1 Mucor plumbeus
ATTCTAATTACACTATTATTCACATTTAATCCACTCATCTAATTAGTATATAAACCCTCTCTATAAGCTCATAATAAACGGTACTTTTTACGTTGAATTTATTTTAAACAAGTCTCGATAAATCAGTCAATACTGAGTCAAATTCCGTTAAACTATCAAGGGTGATTTATTTTTCCTCTATAAACCATTAATATCTGTCCGAAAATAAAAGGGTTAATATTAGAATATAAGTATAATGACTCAACAATAATGATTAACAATGACCCAAAATCGATTGAAGAAAATTAAGCGTTTAAATCAGGGAGTGAAGTTTCTGTAGCCACAAGATAGATCCTATTGAAAGCTACTGCGGCAAAAAAACTTAAAAAGCGATCCGGGAAATACAATTATAACTCTTCTATATTTATTAAAGATATATAAAAAGTAAAGCAAAGGTTTTTTGGATTACCATCCCCTTTGTAATATTTATACTAGATGTTAATTCCTAATTTTAATATACAGTAATAAGATCTTAGGAAGATCTTCATGGTCTAGTTCCTAGTTTGGAAGTACCTGTGGTACAATTTGACATTTAATGTTTTTGTGATTTTAATATTACTATATCTTAGATTTTATCTGAGATTAGCTTTTCTTACTAAACTAAACTGATATGTGTAGTTCACTACAGCTACTACCAAGCTACTCTTTATTTTTTATTTCATCAAAAAATTTTGGTTTTTTGTCGAGCTAATTAAAATAATATTTTAAATTACAGCTTACAGTAAAACGTACAATATACAATAACTGAGTTCTAAAATTAATTTGACAAATTGATCCAAAAATGATTCAAAAAACGAAATTATCTAATGATTCATGAACTGCAAAGTAAGCTAAGCTAGTAAATTAAGTAGTTTTTGTGCAGTTTTGAATTCTGCATCCGACTAAATAAAATTTGAGCAAATGTTTCACACTAGATTTTGTGTAAAATGCAATTGAAAATTTAGAGGTTTTTTGAAGATACATAGCATTTTTTATAGATATATTTTAGATTTAAGTAGTTGATAAAATACACAAAACCATTTTCTATCGATTGAGCTATTGATGAACCTATTAAATACATTTTTCGTAGAAAAAATGAAATTTTTATCAATTTTTTTTCAAGTTGAGAATTTGGAACGAGGGTATACTGGTCATTTTTGAAGTAAAACCGAGAATATTCTTTTTTCGTACATTTTTGGGGATATCTCTACGAAAAATCAATATTTTAAAAAAAAATTAATTGGAACTGATAGAGATCACTAAGATCTATAACATAAATACAATACAACTGCTGCTCAATTTATTAACTATTCTGAAATCTGCTACAAAGAAATGCCAAAAAAAGGAAAAAAAAAAAAAGTGTTCAGAAACTTTTTATACTCAAATATGTTATAAAGCACTAAAAACTAAATAAGTTTCATTATTAAAAAATGTGAGTATAGCTTAGTTTCTTGTAGAGAAATGAAGGTGCAAAATTTTAGTTTTAGTAGTGAGATAGCAGTAAAAACCTAAAACAATAGAAGTAAAAAAGTTACATCAACTTCAAAAGATAGAATATTTCTGGATACTTGTTTTTGGATTAATGTTGAGCACCTTGGGTACATTATTATATAATGTTTTCTTAGTGTTATTTGGAGAGAAAGAAATTTGGGCAGGGAACACAGGTTGATCCTTTTTTAAAAATGAAAAAATGGTAAATTTTTATTTTTCCGTAAGTATTTTTAAATATTGTTTATTGAAAAGCTTCAAATTAGCAACAGTGAGTTATGTAATAGATTATATATACACAGTTATTAATATTAGTTGAGTGAGAATTATTCTCTCTTGGGCCGAGGATCCCATAGATTAAGTTTAAGTGTTTGCCATAATGTGGATACACTTGGTCTATTATGTATGAAAACAAATGTTAATGTGGATTGAAAAATTTCTAATAAATTGCTTTTACCTTTGATCTGGGAGCATTGGATACTGTTACAAAGGTAAATTTTTAGTCTCAATTTTCAAGCTTCTGTTATTATATAAATACCTGTAGTTTTGGTATAGGTTTAATAGGCTCTCCATAAAGCAAGCAATTAAATACATAAGCAGAAAAGTAGTGTGCGCTCAGACGCTTCCAAAGCAACATATACTGAAAAAATATAGCACCTAATGGAATAGGCATGTTCTAACAAAAAAAAAGGGGGGGGAGGGGCATGAGTTGGTAAGTTACATGATTTGCATGAAAATCTTACTCGCATCCAGAGGTAAGCACCTTTTTTGCTGACAGATTTCTTTTTTGTATTATTGTGATTCGTGGGTGTCATTGAATGATGAGGTTTATTTTTGGGTGTAGCAGCAGTAATGTTAGCAACGCCTGGAATTGCAAACGAAACAGAACATCGTTTTTTACGTTTAAACTTCTTTGATGTCAAAGAAAAAGAAGATTTGCTGGTGTCATTATTGGTAGTAGCTGATTGAAACTTGTGCCAAATATATTTCAATCTATGCAAAATGCCATTATGTTCCAATAAAAATTCATCGTGTTGAAATATTTCGAATTGAAGACCACCTGGTAAGCGATGAGGATCTTTGATACGTAGCATGATGGCAAATAGAGGGAAATGATTGAAAAAGGCTAAAATAGTTTCCATAATGGCTTGCAAAAAAATGACACCTACACGACCCTAATACAGCATGTTACATTTCACAGCAAGTGCAATTGTCAAACAAAAAACTTACCAATGCAAATGTCAAATAATAAATCAGAATGGTAGGAAACAAAAAAGTTAATAATGTGAATAAACTTGTTCCCAATAATAATTGATCTAAATCATAATCGCACGAATCAATACGATCACGCAAAATATTTCTCTTTTTGCCACGAAACAAATTGAATAAAGAACTCAATATGACTAATTGCCAATTGAATATGCGAGCAGCTACCATATAAAAACAATAAACATGCAATGTCATGAATGCCAGGAAATCGGATGATAAGGAAATTATCATAGTAACACCAAATATGCCAGACAATCCAATTAAATGTATAATTTGAGGTGTGAATGGCTCAATAGTTTGCGTACACAGTGTCCAAAGTCGAATCAACCAAAGGAACAGCTCACTGAGAAAACTGCCAAGTTCATGGTTTAGTTTTAAACCAGCTGGAGATTCTAAAAACCACAACATCATTGATTGAAGCGATTCAACTGTGTATTCCTGTGATGGATATTAAAACTAGGATACTCTTTTCTCTTCACAACTTACATGAAGTATTCTATGCAATTTATTCGCCATGGCTTGATTATTTGCCACTAAGAAAGAGCCTATCGCAAGCCCAATAATGATATCATTTGCTACTAGCCACATGCTATTATAAAAACTGATATAATAAGCTCTTGTTTTTGCCGTATTTGCCCAATTATTTTTTCTAAGCATCATGTATTGTCTAGGCCAAAAAAACAATTGTTGTAATCTCAAGTCTACTTGTTGGCCAGCTGCAAATAAATCCTTGAAAGCGACACCATTCAAAATAAACTTGGGTAATCGTACACTCAACAGGTGCAATGTCACTTCGGCCAAAACTAATATCAAAAACAAAAAACACAAGAATAAATTCATGACAACTTGTTTAATATAATGCCCTATAAATCCTTTTGGGCTGGTGATAATAATGCGCACTAAATCATTGGTAGCGGTACGCATGAATCGTGTAAGTCGATTCAAGGTGGGGTATCTTGCTACATTTTTTCGTTTGTGGTTGATGGATAGTAGTTGAATGCCGTATTCCAAAAAATACGATGAGTTGATCTATGTAGTTTCATGTATTAGATGTATGTTTTCATTTTGTAAAAATATAGCTGACCTGCACCAATACAATATCAAGATCATCCGAAACTGGTTTCAATTCGCCATTTAATATGTGTCCATATTTCAAAATTTGTGCCACATTTTTTGCTGTTGTTTCATCTAGAGAATGATTGTTTGTACTTATTTTTGATGGTATATTCATTTCTGTAGAGGAAATATCTAGTTCTAATGGATTTAATGCTAAAAATTGCAATCTTTTGGGATTGGGTTGTTCGTAAAAGACAACTTGATTTGTCTCGCAATTCAGGGATTTGTCTTTTGTATTAAATGATAATGGTATTGGTATATAGGCTTTGTCTAATCTTACTTTCAGCCATACTATATAAGATTAATATTTGATATTTTTGTTTGCTGCTTCTAATTAGTATCAATTACCTTGATCTGCAATTGAATAATCACGATCATCTTCATCTTGAACCAACACACCGAGTATTTGAGGAGGAACATTACATACTTTGTTGATGTGTGTAAATTCTGAATGCTCTCCAGATACGCAAAATTCTTTTAACAGTTCCTGTAGTTCTTTCAACTATGTAATAATTGTAAATAAAACCTTGTTGGATTAAAAATATTGTTTGTTTAATTACCTCCACTCCAGGTACAACCGAAGCAACACATACTGTACCAGTTGTATTGTACCAACCAATGAGAAATCCATACTTTGTTTTTGGTGAACAAAGATGTGAAGGCCAGAACAACTTGACGCCTTCATGAGTTGATAACATTGGTTTTTTTTTTTTAAAAAAAAAAAAAATGAAGCGTATCAATTAAACAATCGTATCTTGTTGTTTCTCATTGTAATTGCACAAATTCACGGCGTTCAAAAGTGTCTGTCCAATAGTCACATTTATAAAAAAAAAAAAAAAAAAAAGCTAACTCGTCTTTCATGTTTAAAAGGTTATTGTAGCTCAAGTATTGTATTTATGTACATTAAAATAACTTTTAATTTTTGACTACATATTTAAATATTTTATTATATTTTTTGTTTGTGATTTTATCAAGCATTAACTTCTGGTTATCATTTGCAATTCAACTTGTTTTCCTGAGCCAGAAGTCACTTTTTTCAGGGACAGCCTTCAACAAAAGTATTCTTTAATTACTCAAATTGAATAGATAAAGAAAACTTTTTATCCTTCTGGTAACAATGTTACGACGTTCATTTTGCTGTCAACATAAACTTGCTTTTTCAAAATCCAGTTGGTATAAGTTAGCACTAAAAGCAATATTGCCAAATGAGAGATGCTTACAGAGAACAATTCAATTTCAATATAGAGCCACAGCTACATTGGCTTCGGCTCTAGATGAAGTACAAGAAGATGGCACAACAACATCTACAATACTCAAAACACCATTGCTACAACCATTAGAACCACTAAAAACAGAAAAACCATTGGTTACAAAATTATTGCCAATGCCAATTTTTAAACGTTGTTCAGGTTACAAAAAATACAATGGACAACAATGCAAACGTCTTGTAAAAATAAATCAAAAATTACCTGAAGTAGACCATTATTATTGCTTTAGTCATAATCCAAAAAGTCAAAAAGGACGAAAAACAACCGACAAATATCAATTGCCTGCTGAAATTAAGAGTATTATATTTGATGTCAAAGAGAAAGGAATCTTTAAAGCGCCCAGTAAAATTTATGATTGTTGGCAATGTATTGTGTAATAAAGCAATTGCATAATTCACATGTTGATTAATATATATATATATATTTTTTTTAATGATAGTGTGGATTGGAAATCACATTCAACCAAAGCACAAATCACTTATTAAACAAGAAATAAAACGCCCATTATCAGATCGTGATCAACCTGGTTACATTTATGCTTATCATTTAGAAGATGGACCACGCGTATCACAAATGGATTATGCTTATTTCAAAATTGGACGTACTACAGATCCACATAGGCGCATGTATCAAGTAACCCATGCTTGTAATTTTATACCCAAGATTATAGAATTATTTCCGAGTTTTCCAAAAACAATTGATGATACACCACCACTTATGTCTACTAATTTAGAGACGAGAATAGAAGAAGAAAAAACAACAACCGAAATAAGCACTGACGAATTACCAAAATGTCCAATTTCACATCGAGTTGAAAGATTAATACATTTAGAATTAGCAAGTTTATATAAACAAGCAGGATTTAAATGTGATGAATGTGGCGCTACACATAGAGAATGGATTAGAGTTGATAGAAGAAAGCATTCAAATGGAAGATTAATGACAGATCAAGAATTATGGGTATCAGATATTAGGCCAATTGTATTAAGATGGATACAATTTGGTGTAGTTGCTTCGGCATTAAAATCATGATTTTTTTTTTTCATTTTATTTTATTATTATTATTAATATACATATACAAAACATTTTAAATAAAGACAAAAATTGGTATCTATTTAGTTATGCTGTTTCTGTAGAAACACCAGCAGAAATTTCACTTGAATCAGCACAACCAGCATCATTTACATTTGTTGTTTCAAGAGAAGCATGAACATGAACGGCACCAGATAAACGATCTTTTACTTCTTGAAACATTAAGGTTCGTTCTTTGTGTACGCCTCCTAAAACAGCTGAATTTTCTTGAGCACGACGAAGCAAGTAAGGAATTACTTCATCGATCATACCATACGGTAAATACTTGTAAATAGAGTAGCCATTTTTACCTAGTGTATAAGAGATTTGATCTTGCATACCAAACAATTGGCCGAAATGAACTACACCACTTCTAGGTAATACATGTTGACGTTCCATTTCTTCAACAGTTAAGATTGTAGATTCACGATTATGGCTAGCAACCATAAATACAATAGGTGCAGTTGTGGCAGTTAATGCATGGCCGGTAGTTTCTTGATGTTGATTTAGTTTACTTAATAAGAATACAACACCATTATTATAAGATGCATGCGTATTTTCAATAGTGTCGTGAATAGGAGATTCATAATTTAATTGTTCAGCGCGCTATGAAACATGTTTTAGTCAAGTAATTATGGGTCATATTTAAAGTATTATTTCACCTTGCGTTCCGATACCATATAAGCACCTCGAACTAGTTTAGCAGCAAAAGCGAAATTGCCTTTATTGGCTCTTTCGACATCCCGCTCCAGTTTTCTTTGGGCCGCTTTTGTGTACATTTGATCTAAACCAAGATTGATATATTAGATTTATGTAGTGTAAATAACTAATTAGTCAATATTTACATGTATTATAAACAGTTGGTGCATGATCTTCATCATCTCTACGATTATATTTTTCTTGTAAATTCATTGCAACGTGATCAATAGCCTCTTGAAAATAAGATTGTTCAGCATCTACCATGACACCAACTCTGACATTTTGTGCGAGCTGACAGACTTGATCTAATCTGTCTACCATTCTGTCATAAGCACTTAAATCTTCTTTAGTTAAAAATACTTGTTTCTCCGTCATGGCATCACTGGTATCCCACCATATATCACGATGAGATCCCATTAGATTAAACAATTTAGTATATTCAATATAGTCTAGTGCCTTGTTCGTGTCGTCTAATTGAGATAGAATTTGGCTTCTTAATTTTTCTTGCTGTTCAGTAATAGGGGGAGGACAAATATGATGAATAACATGCTTTAAACAGGTATTATCAATACGGCCATTTACTTGATATTCATCAAATGCCTTGTCTAAATATAATACGACTTGATTTAAACGAAGCAAAAGTTCTGGTGGTGCAAATGCTGTCACTTTGATAGCTGTAAATGCGCCGCTAGTTGCATATTCTTCATGTTGTCCTTGAGCTGCAGTCTTGAGACAGTTCTTGATCATGTTTAAAACAACATCTGCCTTTTGCTCTTGTTCACCATATTTACCAGTAATGGGAGCTTGAGAACTGGCATTAGCATCAACGTGTAAGTCAGCTTCGATACTTAGATCTAAAATGCAATTGATGCCGGATTGAGATAGACGAGTCATTGTAGCAACACACTCTTCTGCAGTTTCGCCACCACAGAATTGATTAAAGAATGTATTCTTTACAAACCAATAAACAGGAGCCTGCAAATGCAGCTTCTCTGAAAATTTTATAATATGAGGAGCAGCATCTACAATCCATGAATAAGAACACAGTTTGTATACAAATAAACCTAATAATAATTCAGATGTAGATTTAGCAGGCATTGCTGCTCTATTATTATCATCAAGTAATTGAGCCACAGTACTAGTGGAATTCGAATTACTAAAAGCAGAAATGGGGACAGAAGCCGTCTCCAATGCAGATTTCTTTTCAGATGTTACAGAAGATGGATTGAGATAGTAAAATGTACTAGCCATGGAAACGGCAGCTACAGCTGTCAATGTCTTGATAGGCAACCCCATTCTAGTAGCACGAGGTGGAGTAAGAGAAGAAATAACAGACTTTTGATGAAAGCCTTGTTTTCCAAGGAATGTTAACTTGGCATGCTGATTAAATTTATTGATTGATCTAGCGTTATTTTGGCTTTTTGGAAAGAATAATTGCAATGAATTACGGGAAATAAAATGGCGTTGCATACAGCTTTTAATTTGGTAATTGATAGTTTATAAAATAGTGATTTAACAAGGAAAAAGAAAGAAAAAAAAAAGAAGTAGATTTGCGCGAGGAATCTTATGGGTTTATATATACTCGTAGAAATGTTGATGGATCTTTATCAAAACTAACACTTCTAGGGTTCTGTATGCATCCACATTTAGTAACTTTTTTTCGCACGAAGTGAACCAATCATGTATAGATGAGGTATGAATGATTGACATGAATAAAATACCTTATTTTTTTTTCTGTACATAATTCAATAATGTGGAGTAAAATGTTTAAAATTCTCCGCAGCATAAATAAGACTAGATCAAACACCAAAAAAATCAAGGATTCGATCATAATGATCAGAACCAGCTTGTAAAAAATTGGGTATACTTTTGGTATAATGTATAAATATTGAAATCTTTTTATTCCAACTATTATTTTTATAACAAACATTTAATATGTTTCATCTAGACCTTTTTTTTTTTAGTTCTGCTAAAACTACATTCACTACAGCATTTACAACTGACAGATAGGTAATGATGGTCTTCTTGATAGATAATTGTCCTCTTTTTCAAATTCTTGCTGTCTTAATAATCGCATTGTCTCAAACAACGCTGTATCCATCTGTTCTCTTAGTCGATTTTCTTTGATTTCGTTTCTTCTCGCTGCTGCAATGTCTAATTTTTGCTTAATTAGATCTTGCTTTCTTTCCATTGGTTGACACGTATTCATAATTAGCATCTGCTGTTGATCAGAATTTATATCTCTATTCTCATCATGTAGTAAATTTAATTCTGTTAGGATTGATAGCTTCCAATCATCTTGTTTTATAGATATTGGTTGAATGATTATGTCAGCACTATTATGTTCTTCTTCCTCTTGCTCTTGTTTGTTGAGTACTTGTATATCTGTTTTACATTTGTATAAATGGAGGATTGTTTTGCGTTTGAATATATGTTTTACCTTTATTATTATTTGTTGGCTTATCTTGGTTTATCACAAAAATTGACGTTAATTTTCTACAACATTTCGCAAATAACCTTTACAATTTTTCTCAGTATTTTTTGTTTATTATTTATTTATCGTAGTTACCCTTTTCTGGGCGAAGTTTTTTTGTCGATCGCTGTTGCACTTTCAATAATTTTCTTGAATGTTAGCATCGTTTTATTTAATTAAGTATTAGAACAAGTAGAAAAAAAAGAGCAAAAGAGATAGAGATAGAGAGAGAGAGTAAACGGAAATGGCGGAATCAGCCCCGAATTATCTTCTTTTTTTACTTTTTTCCCTCTTTTGTTGAATGTTCTCTATAGGATTAAATTTCCATTAGTTGGATTATTCTAACCATGAGCATTCCTCAAAGTTACACATGTATATTAAATTTCGGATTACCTCAATTTTGTCTTCCGTAACATATTTTAGCTTCCGGTTTTTTAGGTATTATATGCTTGATAAAGAATTGATGTAAACAATTGTATTAAAAGAGAAACACATAAAAGGTAGCACCAATTATATGTAATACACACAAAAAAATTATAAAAAAAAAGTGTGGAAACAACTATAAAATTAACCATGGTTTATGCTGCATGCATGCATTTAAATACGTATTAATTGAGAATATATAGTCAAAAGGAGATCAGCATTAAAAAAAAAAAAAAAAGTTGTTTATTCAATCAATTTTGATATAAGCCTAATGTTGTACCAGGGATCTATTATTAGCTAATCGTTTTCAATTATTTATTAATGTTTTATATACAGTACTTCCACCCTCAATTGGACACTTTTTTGAAAACGTTGGTCAGATTTTTGAGGAAATTTGGTCCCTTTTTCGAGCTCTATTTGAAAACGAATTGGTTACTTTTTTGAAATTCAATTGGCCACTTTGTTGGAACCCAATTGATCACTTTTGTAAATAATATTATTTGGCCACTTTTTTGAAGGTTTTTATCACTAAGCTTAGAGTGATTTGCGTTTAAAATTTAAGCTTTTAGGAAATAGCGTTCCAGCAAAAAAACTCTCTTCTAGTACGCTGATTGGATTTTTTTTTTACAACGCTTTTCTTTTCATAGATCTTATATTGCTATGAAAAAAGAAGCAAAAGAGCTGATTGCAAAGCAGAAAAAGCTTTTCATAAAGATAAATACTAGAGCGCTCAACGATATTGAAGATGTGTGTATTGATTGTCATTTAGCTTTGTCTATTATTGCTAACTAGATTGCTCTTTTTGCAGGAGCTGAACGAGAGCAACAAAAAGAAGAGCATAAAAAAGAAGAGCATCAAAAAGAAGAGCAATAAGAGAAAGGTGAGGTGTTTATTGAATCGCACTTAAAGTAATATTTTACGCGTTATTAACGACATTGTCTACAACAGAGATTGATCACCAACAGCAACAATGGAAAAAAGAGTTTAGGCATAGGTTCGATTTAGTTTAAAAGATTAGGAGACAATGTAAGCGCTTACTAGCAAAATTTTCCAGTAGCACTTACTAACTGAACCGTAGTTCTCAATTTTTGGAATGCGATCCGAGCATACTTCAAGAATGTGAGCGTATTCGTTTAAGTTCTGTGGCCATTGACAGGAACTTAATACCGAGTCGAAGGTCTAGATTCGTATTAAACAATGTGTTTAGTGCGCTTATTCTATGAAGTATGCTACTCCTGCGTTTGTGTCAAAGTCGGTAGGTGTATAAGATGATGGTCTTTTCCCAAAACACCGCTAGATTTGTTGTCTACTATTGTGATTAGTAGGCTGGCTTTGATACATCGCGAATTGCCCTTAAGCTAAAAGAAGAAAAGATAAGTACTGAAATAAAAAGAACATATAAAGCATGCATGTTGTTAACTAAACATTTATAACCCATTTACTAGATTGTCATACTTTGATCTGCGATCCGAGCATACTTCAAGAATGTGAGCGTATTCGTTTAAGTTCTGTGGCCATTGACAGGAACTTAATACCGAGTCGAAGGTCTAGATTCGTATTAAACAATGTGTTTAGTGCGCTTATTCTATGAAGTATGCTACTCCTGCGTTTGTGTCAAAGTCGGTAGGTGTATAAGATGATGGTCTTTTCCCAAAACACCGCTAGATTTGTTGTCTACTATTGTGATTAGTAGGCTGCTTTGATACATCGCGAATTGCCCTTAAGCTAAAAGAAGAAAGATAAGTACTGAAATAAAAAGAACATATAAAGCATGCATGTTGTTAACTAAACATTTATAACCCATTTACTAGATTGTCATACTTTGATCTGCGATCCGAGCATACTTCAAGAATGTGAGCGTATTCGTTTAAGTTCTGTGGCCATTGACAGGAACTTAATACCGAGTCGAAGGTCTAGATTCGTATTAAACAATGTGTTTAGTGCGCTTATTCTATGAAGTATGCTACTCCTGCGTTTGTGTCAAAGTCGGTAGGTGTATAAGATGATGGTCTTTTCCCAAAACACCGCTAGATTTGTTGTCTACTATTGTGATTAGTAGGCTGGCTTTGATACATCGCGAATTGCCCTTAAGCTAAAAGAAGAAAAGATAAGTACTGAAATAAAAAGAACATATAAAGCATGCATGTTGTTAACTAAACATTTATAACCCATTTACTAGATTGTCATACTTTGATCTGCGATCCGAGCATACTTCAAGAATGTGAGCGTATTCGTTTAAGTTCTGTGGCCATTGACAGGAACTTAATACCGAGTCGAAGGTCTAGATTCGTATTAAACAATGTGTTTAGTGCGCTTATTCTATGAAGTATGCTACTCCTGCGTTTGTGTCAAAGTCGGTAGGTGTATAAGATGATGGTCTTTTCCCAAAACACCGCTAGATTTGTTGTCTACTATTGTGATTAGTAGGCTGGCTTTGATACATCGCGAATTGCCCTTAAGCTAAAAGAAGAAAAGATAAGTACTGAAATAAAAAGAACATATAAAGCATGCATGTTGTTAACTAAACATTTATAACCCATTTACTAGATTGTCATACTTTGATCTGCGATCCGAGCATACTTCAAGAATGTGAGCGTATTCGTTTAAGTTCTGTGGCCATTGACAGGAACTTAATACCGAGTCGAAGGTCTAGATTCGTATTAAACAATGTGTTTAGTGCGCTTATTCTATGAAGTATGCTACTCCTGCGTTTGTGTCAAAGTCGGTAGGTGTATAAGATGATGGTCTTTTCCCAAAACACCACTAGATTTGTTGTCTACTATTGTGATTAGTAGGCTGGCTTTGATACATCGCGCTCAACTAAATCAACCTAAGTTGCAGGAACGGTATATTTGTTTTGATTGCTCTGTGAGCCTCAATATTACGGCGGTTTCAGTTCTTATCGATGACATTCAAAATTGACTTTTTTAATCATACTGAAGCTACTATTGAAGGTAAAGATAAAAAGCGTTACTAGTGCATAGATGTTGACGATGCTAAAACAAAGTAGTAGCAAGCATTGATTTCTATCTAGAAACATCAAGTTATTGTGATATGGATGATAAACTAAGTCATGACGGTTTGCCAAAGCATTTTTGCATGAATATAGGAGCTCGTGTGGCGGTCTAAAAATTCAGATCCACATTGGCCTTCTTGGTGTTACGATCCCGGTATGAGAAAAGAGGTGCTTCCCAAGTGGCGTTCTATCTAACGGCTGCAATCATTGAATGCCCAAACGCTTAGCCAAAGTAAGACAAACATGTGCGAGGCTTTATCTTGTAAAGTTGTTCTTACGGATGCGTCTATTAAATCATAGTATAACCAAAATAAATGTCAGACGCACAAATTATATTCTTATAATAAAATACTTATAACATTTCGATCCCGTTTGTCAGCATTCTGTTCTTCAAGCTTCCGTTACTCAAGCTTTTTTTTCTCATTACCTTCTTCGACTTTCGTCTTTTCTGCGTCCGTCTTCATCTTGCTCTTCATTTGAAGTCATATTTTATTTTGTAGCAAAATGTCAAGAGCAACTCGCGTCTCTTACAGAACAACTCAATAAAACACTAAATATTTATTATAGCGAAAACAGACTTTTAAGAACACAAAAAATATAAACTTCCTTAAAAAGATTGTCTAAACCTACTCTAGATACCAATACCGAAGAATCGTTATAGAAGCATTAAACGAAGTAAATTTGATTTGGAAAGAGTGCATGACTCTTCCAAATAGAAAGCTGGATATACAGAAAAGAAGAATATCAAATTGGTATCAGCAGTGCTATAGGTAACGTAAATGGAATTTCTTTACAAGATCAAAAAAAGCCCAGCCCTACCCTACTCAAATATGTCTTTGCCAACGAAATGGAAATTCCTTCTTCTGTTGCCATTTTGAATTTGATGGAGCAGAATCATGTGTTGTGGCGTTATTTGGAATATGAATTTGACAAAGGAAAGTTAAAGTAAATAATAAAAGTTGATATCGTTTTATTCAGGTATTTTCTTTTTGTATCTATAGGTTTTTTTTTAGATAAAATATGACATATCAAATATAATAATGTATGCTGATTCTCTTGATTTGAAGTAAGGCAATTCTATTTTGCAATAAGGAAAACCTAGAAGCGCGCCACAATTGTCAAGTTACTTTTAAGAAATTATACGAAGTTCTGCAGTACTGTCATGAAACTAGATTTTCTAGAAGACAAATTTTCTTCTGCTAGAACACAAGAGAATGGCCTGTCCTTCATCTCAAAATCGCTTGGTTCGATTAAGGAGATTGTTCAGGCTAAATATAACGCTTACCAGCAAAAGAGAGACATTTTTTTCTTAAATAGAAGACTCACGAAAGCATCATCATAAAAAAAAGGGAGCAAGCCAAATCCGAAACAAACTGAATCTGAACATAATAGAACCGGTAAAATGGAGAGTTTGGATCAAATTGACGCTACTATTGATAGAACTGACAGGGATGTTAAAGACGTTGAAAAGGTAGTCCAACAATGGAAACCTGGCCATAGTAAAACGAAACAGGATATGGAAAAATGGCATCAGAGCTGGCAAGAAAAACTATAAATGTATTATACAGCTAAAACAACATGAACTTTAAAAGAGTATACGCATAGAGGCTTATCATTTCAGAATCGAATACGAGCTAGATCTTCTTCAATGGCATCTTCATCACTATCGTCTTCTTCACCGGCATCTGCTTCTTCGCCGTCATCTTTTTCTTCAACGGCATCTCCTTCACCATGCTCTTCTTCATTATTATTCTCTTTGTCATCCTCTTTGTCATCATTTTCATCGTCTTCCTCTTCTCCCTCTTCCTCTTCTTCCTCTTCTTCCTCTTCTTCCTCTTCTTCCTCTTCTTCCTCTTCTTCCTCTTCTTCCTCTTCTTCCTCTTCTTCCTCTTCTTCCTCTTCTTCCTCTTCTTCCTCTTCTTCCTCTTCTTCCTCTTCTTCCTCTTCTTCCTCTTCTTCCTCTTCTTCCTCGTCCTCTTCTTCCTCATCCTCTTCTTCCTCATCTTCTTCTTCCTCGTCCTCTTCTTCCTCGTCCTCTTCTTTCGACGGCCAAACCATGGCACGAATGGCCACTTTTTCTTTCCATTTTTTGTTGTCAAGAATGCCTCCCATCTTGCCTATTGTTTTGTAGAGGCTGTTTTCTTTGATTGCCTTTTTCAGCGACAGGCACAGGCTCTATGAAATTAAATTAAAGTGAATAAACATTCGATTGTAGTCTAGAAGCCAAATATTTTACCTTGGACTTCTCCAGGCAGCTTATCAGTTTTTTAATACCATTTTCTTGTATGTCTTTATATGTCGTGGGGAATGTAATTGCATCAACGGTTTCTAATACATAAAAGTCTTCAACTTTCTTCAAGACAGACAAGTGGCATTCGAAACCCATTATTTGGACAATTGGGATTGAAGCTGCTGAGGGGGGGAGGCCGAGAAGAAGAAAAGTATTCAAATGATATTTTGAAATAGTAACTTGTTTGAGTTTGTCATTATAGAGTTTGCTAGGGATTGCCTTTTTGGCAAACTCGCCAACAGTAAGGTCCGATCGTTTTGTATTGGAACAAAACAAGATTCGAAGATCAATCTTCATGTCAATCTTTTCGTTTTTCTTAGCTGTTGTTGACATCGTATCACCCCAATGGAGGCATAGCCCACTATTGGAGAAGGCTTCCTCGAACGCATATGACCAGAATTTAATTATGAAGTCTTGTTCTGAGTAGGCCTTGACATTTTGTGGCTTGAAAAGGTAATTCTTGTATAGATGTATCTCAAGGATATACTTGTAAATGTTTACATATCTTCTTTCTTTGTTGTTTGCTGAGCCAAAAGAGTTTAATGACTTTAAGAACTTTTTCGTATGTGTGGTTGTGAAAGAACTGTTCTATTTTACGAATATCAAGTTAGTTATTCTTACGATATAAACAGATGTACAGCAGGGATGATTGAGTCCGTTCTTGCACTGTTCTTGCACTTTTTTTTTTTTTTTTTGTTATGCGTGAGTCAAAAACATATCAATGACGGTAGAGGTAGCAAAAAAAGAGCCCAATACCATTATTTTCAAAGTGTAAAAACAATCCAAAAACGGTCTTGACCAAATCTAAAGAATTAAATTTACCTTTTTTTCAAACCTTTCAATTACATTGATACTGGGGACAGCAGGCTTGAGAGGAGGAGTTCTGCAAGCGCTTTTTAAATACAGCTTCAAATCATCTGAAAACAGAATAGCTTGTGAGCCTTTACTCTGATCTGTCATGTCAAGTACATAGTTTTTTGTGATGCTTAAAATAAAAATAAAAAAAGAGTAGGTAAGCATTGCAATACAAATGTAGATACACATATACGTACACATCAAAGTATTTAGCCTTATTGCCCTTGTTTGTATTTTTGAAGTGATTCAAAAAATTTATAGCGGGGTTACCTGTTGCAATAACCTAACAAAAAGAAACAAATAAGCTTATGATAGGTATGTTATGAATAACTTAGTGTCAAACCTTTTTTTTCTTGACAGTGTTACTGCTTTCAACAAATGATCTCTGTTGTAGACAATGTCGTTAATAACGCGTAAAATATTACTTTAAGTGCGATTCAATAAACACCTCACCTTTCTCTTATTGCTCTTCTTTTTGATGCTCTTCTTTTTTATGCTCTTCTTTTTGTTGCTCTCGTTCAGCTCCTGCAAAAAGAGCAATCTAGTTAGCAATAATAGACAAAGCTAAATGACAATCAATACACACATCTTCAATATCGTTGAGCGCTCTAGTATTTATCTTTATGAAAAGCTTTTTCTGCTTTGCAATCAGCTCTTTTGCTTCTTTTTTCATGGCAATATAAGATCTACGAAAAGAAAAGAGTTATAAAAAAAATCACTGTAAGCTTAGTGATAAAAGCCTTCAAAAAAGTGGCCAAACAATATTATTCACAAAAGTGATCAATTGGGTTTCAACAAAGTGGCCAATTGAATTTGGAAAAAGTAACTAATTCGGCTTCAAACAAATGGCCAAAAAAGTGTCCAATTGAGGGTGGAAGTAATGTATATATATGTATGTATTATACAACACCAACAACAAGAAAAAAAAAGGAACAGAATTGTCATGTAATACTCCCGATAAATTGTGTTATAATTAATTTATAAATTGGAATATTCCTTCTTTCTCATCTATGAAGAGGTTCTTAAAAATTAAAGTCATTTGATGGCTATAACATGTAACTTGAGAAAAATCAAGATAAGAAAACGAGGAGCTATCTTGTGCATTTGGTAAGCTACATGTAAGATAAGTAATGAGGGTTAAATAAGCAACCACCCTTTTATTTTATTTCTTCATGTAGACATACTATGTCTCTCTTTTATAACAACAGTATTTGGTTCTTGTTGATACAATGGATCATCATTGAGACTAACACCTATCACAGACGAGAGTGGTTTAGACAATGGCCCCATTTCCCCTTTATTTTCCGTTAATTTCTCAATGGCTTTCTGCTCCCACGCATGTGCTTCTGATCTAGCCATTTTTCCATGAAATAGAAATGACAAAAGCATAACGACACCTGCTACTATGGCTTGAAAAACGAGTGCATTTGTCATAGTATTATCTTGTTTATTACGAGTAAAATCCATAATAATGACAAAGATAAACCCAAATAACTGTGCTCCTTGCCATAATAAAGAATTAGTGGTTGCCTCTGCAACGGGGTATGATGCTATTATGATTGTGTTACTAAATAAATCTGTCATATATACGTATTCTGTACCCTTACTTTCTGAACCGAGCTCAGTTACTACTGGTACCAAGAATGATAAAAAGAATTGATTCAAGGTTGTAACGAACAGAACAGCTGCATAAGAGTCTTTACGCACTGAAAAAAAAAGAGAGGTTTAGTGCATGCAATTGAGAGGTTTCTGTACGCCGTATATATACCCATAAAAATAAAAGCGAAATCTGTAACAAATACCATAGGCGCTATCAATTTGAGGAATAATTTATGTTGCTTTGTCAAATCCAATACCGGCCCAGAAATAGCTATTAAGAATGAATATTTAGTATATATACACTAGAAATAATATAAAAATCCATTACAGCAGCCCAGTGTTCCAGCAAAAAAAGCTAATGCATTTAACTGTCCTGCCTGGGCATTTGAATAGCCATGCGGTGCTAAAATCTGCGCAAAAAGTGAGCAAAATGCAATGCTTATGCCTACATTGAAGCTTTGAATAAGGAATAATATCCAAAAGTTGAGGTTTTTCGAAAGAATACGTAATCCATCAAAGAAGGATGGGCGATCTATATCTTGAGCTCTAGTGGGTGGTGTTGGAGGTCGATGAGGCATAAATAATAGTGGCAGAAAAATAACTGCAGCAAAGCCAGCCACTAAATTGAGCTATAATGATTGATGAGTGGTCATTTCTCAACTATAAAAAGTTATCCTTACCACCATGGGGATATACGTCGCATCTAACGTAATGGTAGGAATTACAAACATGACTAGAATTGCACCATAATTTGACGCTTTTACACGTATATAAATATAAGATGTTGCGCAACCAAAATAATTGGATATAGCTTCTTACCTATAAACATGCCAGCTGTTGCACGCAAATTATCGGTAAACCATGTAGAAGTAAACTATCAAATATATCAATAAAAGTATACAGAGTACTATGTTAATATATAAATACCATTGTCAAAACGTTCAGTGCTAATGGAGCTGCTGATCCACCAACAACTTGGCCAACCATAGTCAATGCAAATGAAGGTGGATTAGTCTTTGCCGCAATACTTCGAATTGCACAGCCTAAAGCACATAAAAATCCCGAAGCCGCAATCTATTTAATTATATAAGTAATCAACAAATGCTTAGAATAGTAGGGCCCCCATATCACATTTCAAATATATAATTACAGATCTTTTGACACCCAATTTTTCAAAAATTACACCAGTAAAAAAGCTCATGAAAACGTAAATGAGGCATTGAGCGTTTGCAAGCCAATTGACAGCTGATAGTGTTACGTCAAAATATTCACTTGTAATTCCAGGAACTACACTAAATGTAAACTGGAATACTGAAACTGCTGTACGCAATAATATGAGTAATAAAAGTGCGATCCATGCTTGAGGATATGTTTTTAGTTCATATTGAGCTCCAGGAAATGTTGCTGCTGGCATTGGTGTTGGTGTTGGTGTTAATGTTGGCGCTGGTGAAGGTTGTACAATGGCATTGTCTTGTTGATTTTTAGTTGGGTTATTTTTGCGCAAGAATCGAAGAAACTTATCATTAGAGGAACACTTTGATGCGGTGCTGCCATCTTTATCGACTGTATTGTACATTTATTACGAAGAAAGATAAAAAAACTTGACACTGATAGGATTTCATTGTTTTATAATGTCAAAAAAAACAGATGCAATTTAAATTTTGAAAATGCTTTAAGATATGCTTATTGTTTATTTATTTCTTCTCGGCTTGTATAGTACTATATTCTACTTGACAAACGGGTTTAATCATTTATAGATCCTTATTTTATAAATTGACAATAACTACTAGGAAATTAAATAGAAGCTCAAAAAACGTACTTACCAGTAGTTAGAAAAATTCCCGCTTTACGTCCTGAGCTTCCTAATATATGAACATCTTTGGAATTGTCAGTATGCTATTATTTAATATTGATTACATTAAATATGTAGCACTAACCCTTTTAAGCCAATTCAATAGAACCTTCAATTTCAAAGCAACCAATAAAGCAGCTCTACATCAATTTAAACGTGGCGATCATTGAGATTGAAGACAAATCATTTGGACAGTACATTACGTATAAGTGCTACAGTTTGATAGATTCGGCTTAATACACTGTATTTCAGCAATCTTTTATTTTTTTTTAGTCCCACTGCACTCGAATTTTTCACAATACAGATGGTACCTCATCCAAATTGAACTCTGAATTTCGATTTTTCCCAGAAAATTAAGATATCATCAAATTGTTAAATAAAGATGTATAACATGGGTAACAATAATCTAATAATTCCGGTGTTTATTTTTGGATTTTCAATCCAACTTTTTAACAAAGCTCGAAAACAGGTGAAATGCATTGCTTTTTCCTTAAAAACTAAGTCTCACTTTCATCCCCATTCAACTTTTTTTTTTCTCAATAAATAATATCATAAAAAAATCATATGACGATTGACTTGAGATGTCCAAATTTAATTCAAAAATGCGTATCCAGAAATATCCTATCTTTAGCAGTTGATATAACTTTTTCAGTGCTAATGTTTCAGATTTTATACGTTTTTTATAGCTAAAAAATTGAAACTTTGAGCTCTCATATCTTTACAAAAAATTAATTTATAATAACAAACTCTAATAATAAAACTTATTTACTTTGTAATGCTCTATAGCATGTTCAAACATAAAAAAAATTTGGATGCTTTTCTTTCCTTTTTTTTGACATTTCTTTGTAGCACATTTCAGAATAGTTGTTAAATTGAGCAACAGTTGTATTGTATTCATGTTATGAGTATTTTTTTAAAAAAAAAAAATATTGATTTTCTGTAGAGATATCTTCAAAAATGTGTAAAAAAAGAATGTTCTCGGCTTTACTCCAAAATAGACCAGTATATTCTCGTTTCAAATTATGAACTTGAAAAAAAATTAACAAAAACCTCGTTTTATTTACGAAAAATGTAGTTAAAAAGTTCATCAATATGTCAATCTATAAAAAAAAAATTTTGTGCATTTTATCAGTTATTTAATTCTAAAAAATGTTTACAAAATGTGGTGTGTATCTTCAAATAATCATTAAAATTTTAATTGCATTTTACGCAGAATCTAATGTAAAGCATTTATTCAAATTTTACTTGGTCAAATGCAGAATTTAAAACTGTACAAAAGCTATCTAATTTATTAGCTTGACTTACTTAGCAGTTTATGAGCCATTGGATAATTCTATTCTTTGTAATCTATCAGAATTACAACATTCCAGAATTAGAAAAGCTTTGACAGATCTAGGATGTTGTTCCCTTGTTCCGTAACTGGTTCCTGTCTATCAGAAACTAACAATAAAACATTATTGTTTATAGCAATTTCGTCACTGAAACATAATATATTACATATCTACACATTTATCAATTAATAATCATTTATATTATTATTTCTAATAGATCCCTGTCTGATATATCAGAATTAGGAATTACCGAAATACCAGTTTAGAACATTTGTTAAACCATGATGTTTGACATGCAAATCACACAATGCTACATTCCATGCGGTTATCATCATGCTACTATGGTGCAGTGGAATTACATACTAAAAGCTTGATAATCATAACATAACTTAATTTACAAGTATCACTCACAGAGTTCATGCCACTTGAAATATTAAAGTGCAGCAATAATAAAGAGATACTCAAAGTGAACACAATAACAAACGCATGCGAAAATACAAAATATTTTTGAATCAATACATGTCGTGTGAACGATAGCACCCTTGATCACAGTGCAATCGATTACACAAATGACATATATACCAAGAAGTATTTTACCTAATTCAGTAAATAATAATATCAAAGACATTAGGTTTAATCAACTATTCCCCTGTGTCATAGTTACACTACCAATGAATAAGATTTCAAGCACACATTAGAATTCACACCTTAAAATTAAGGTTACCTAAATAGATATAGCCAATAGCTCCCAAAAGGCCCACATTGTCGCACTTGACATATAACCCTTTATGGTCGATGCTTTGCATGATTTATCCTTTCAATATAATATTAGTAACAACAACTCAAAATTAGAAGATTACTCCATTCAAGTCTGATGGTATACAAGTTCTCTAAATCACTATAAATACCCTCATACTTTTTCAATTATATTTAATCTTCAGAAATCTTTTGTAATAAAACTTTAGCTGATTATAATTGTATTTCTACCGCTTTTATTTTTATATTTTTTTTATTTTAGTAAACAACTTCGTTATTTACTGCAACATTATTTAATTTTGTTCAAATTTTTAAAGAACACCTAAAACACTCCGTACAAAATAGATTTAAAAAGTGCGTGCTTTTGATTTCGCATCTGTGATTTTGTAAATCAGCGATATACGGATTGTATATTTTAATATATAATATAATATTTAATAGCAATAAAAAAAAATTATTGGGTGAATTTAATAAATTTCACCGTCGCCGCCAGCAACATTAATGCACGGTTACAGTTACAGTGTTATAAATACAAATAAAGAGATGTTTAGAGGATTTTTTCTCCGTGAATTTAATAAATGTAGTTCCTCATTCATCATAAATGTATAAAAAACTCTTGTAAATTGAATTATTTGAGTTGAAAAACTATTTTGCCTTAAAATTTCAACTTACATTGAGTTGCGCTATGCTCCATTGGTAGTAGTTGCTGTGATTTCTGGTTTTAGCATCCCTTACTCGCCACTGTACTGCAAAAAATAAAAATAACCCTGACAAATTTTTTCCGAATTTTCATACATTTCAGGTGTAGCGGTGGTTTAAAATAAAAACTTTCTGATGATGAAAAAATTGATAAAATCAATTTTAAAATTTTGAAATGCAAAATTGACATAGAAAGTGTATAGTAACCTGGCTAGCGCTACTAATTAACCTCAATATGAAATTTAATTTTGCATCTAATCATATATTTATAAAAACCTTTTGTCACCAAAAATATTGTGAAAAATGCAAAAACGTAAAAACCAGTTTTTAATGATTACAAAAATATCTTAATATAAAAGTTTTAAAGTTAGCACTACAAATTGTTAAAGCAAAAAAATGCCTATTATTTGAGGCATTATTTGTCTCTTTAGCGCTATTTTTCGTAGAGTTATTAGCTTTTTTCGAAAAAGTCAAATTTTTGACGAGGGTATACAACAAGGAGAAATTTATGATTTCTTCGAAATCCGTTTTATGATAAAATATAATAAAACTAAACAAAAGAACCATTTTTGGCTTATAAAGTATGTGCTTAAACGGTTGCTATCTCGAGTTATAATCCATTGAAGTTGCGTTTTTGTACGCTTTCAAGGGAAATAGCTCTATAAATAGTATATAAGCTTAATTGGGATTTTTGTTGGTTTTATTTTCCTCCTTTATATATCTGTTTTGAAATATTACTCTTTGGGATTAATTGAACATTGCAAGAGTTATCAACTGAAAAGTAGATTTTGTAACGATTTTCTCAGTATTTTAATATACAGTCCGCATAAAACGGAGTTTGATAATTTAGGCCTCGTAATTCGAGCTCGATATGTAGTAAACTTACCCTTTGAAGGGATTTTTTGATACAGTATTTAGGGTATCGCTGTAAAAAGTATTCTAACATACGCATTCTGACCTCCTGTATGCTCTCAGAGCATATGGTGGCTGTGCTCAAATGAGAGCATCTCAGATATTAACTGAAAAGTCAATCAACATTAAAAAACTATTAGGAAATATTGTTTTCAAATATAAATTTCTTTTGTTTGGCTAATAGTTATAAGCTTTTTTTTAGTGTAAAGTGCCATTATGTACGTCAAATATTTCAAAAGATATGCGTATTTAAAGCTCAAAGTTTCCAAATTTTAAAGTTTCAATTTTTTTATGATCACAAGCACATCGATGTTCTCTAAAAAGAGCGTTTATTTGTACTTTACTGTGTTAACATCTTTGCAAGAAACTAAAATATGCCATCACACGTTCTAATAATATAACTTACTTATTTTAACACGCCCTATAACACATTTAAATACAAAAAAACTTGTAGTGCTTTTATTAAAAAAATCTTTTTTTGACCTTTTTATAGTAATTTACAAAATATTCCCTAAATATATAATTGATCCACGCACGTTTTAAATTTATGTCATGGACCTCATTGATCTCTATCAGACCCAATTTTTTTTCTTTTCAAATTATCCATTTTTCGTAAAGATATCATAAAAATGTGTACAACAAAAGTACTCTTCCATTTATATGGGTATTTACTTCTCCCAAACTATGATTTTTTTTTTTTTAAAAAAAAAAAAAAAAAAAAAAAAAAAAAGACAAAAGTGTGGTTTTTTTCCATGGAAAATGCAATTAAAATGTTTAGTAATAGCTAGATCGATAGATACTCTACCACGTATCGTTTTAGTAGTAGTTTAACTTTAAAGTATGTTTATAAAAAACGATGAGTATCTTCTAAAATTTTTCAGAATTTTAGTCGCATTTTACTCAAAATTCAATATAAAAAATTTGTTTAAATTTTATTTAGGTAGATGCAGAATCTAAAATTTTGCAATAAGAATATAATATACTAGTTCAATTGACTTTACAGTACATGCTTTATTAGACGATTTTGTTTTTTGGACATTTTTTGATTGATCTGTCAAGTCGATTCTGGCTTTTATGATAGACTTCAAGCTGTAATGTAAGCTATTATTTTAATTATCTCGGCGAAAAATCGATATTTTTCGCTGAAACAAAGCATGTAGAATGGCATTCCATTGAATCTATCTTGTGAAATGTGAATAGAACCTTCATTATGGATTCAAATATTATAGTCAATTTTAGGTTAATCATAGGTAAAAAATGACCTGTCACTTGGCAATTTTCACGTTTTTAATTATCGAAAATGCTAGCTTTCTTAAAATAAATGCAAATTTTATATTCTACATTGTACCCTTGATCTGAGGAATCACTACCCCCTCCCTCAAAGCTTTCAAAATGGGTGGAAGTATTGATGGTTAAAGATCAAGAGATTTGGATTTTCAACATTAAAAAAAGCAAATAAGCAAAGCAGCTTTTGCAGTTTGGAGAAGCATAGTTACCAGAAAGCGATCAGACAAGCAAGCCAAGCCAACTCATTTTACTCTCGCTCCACCCGATTGCAATTATTAAAAATAATAAAAATCTCGCCGTTTCATGATTTAAAAAACAGATGTAGTACTTAAGTGCCTTACCATACAAAAAAGGGAAATACTTCTTAGTTAATCATTCTTCACATGATGAAAATTCCATAAATTTTTTATGATATGCATCAAATATAGCATTGACAAATATTTTACAATCTTTTTAATAGCGTTTTTTGTAAATATATCTTTTTAATAGACCAACCAAATAATAATTGTTTCTATAATATATAAAAGACTGTGTAAAAACCATAAATTCAAATAATAGAATGCGAGATACAAGGTGTCTTTTTTTTTTTAACATTATGTGTTACGCTTAACTGAGATTGAATACCATTCCACATTTTTACAAGATATGGTGTGTTTGTAATCACCAATAAATAGAAAATACTTCTTTTCTTCACACACATAGACTCGTAGTCCTTATCCTTCTCTATCTCTCTTTTTTTCTTATTTTCAAAATGAGTGCAGAAAGAGAACCTCTCTTACAGGATGAGGCTGATGGTATTGGCAGTATTGGTGATGGCAACGATCACTTTCAAGATAACATTCGCTCTGAATCCCAAAGTAATCGCATACAAAATGGAAAGTTTACGCTTTTGGAGAAGGCCTTATTTACCTTGGCCATTACCTTTTTCATATCTCTATGCGTGGTAGCAGGTCTTTACACAAGACGTGTCTATGAGGAGAAACCTAAAAATCCACCTCCCACAGTACCTGCACCTCCTGGAAGTAATAATACAGCAGTAGGATTGTTTGTTTCTTTTTCTTTTCCTTAAAATATCATGCTGATCAATATTATGTAGCCTATCTGCATTACACCTGAATGTGTCTTGACAGCAGCTCAAATTTTAAAGGTAGGTAAAGAATAAGACAAGATAGTTCACATGAACTAAATCATAAATATAACAGGATGTTGACTTAACAGCTAATCCTTGTGATGACTTTTATCAATATACATGTAGCAATTATGAAAAGAATAATGAGATTCCTGAAGGTAAATCTTCTATCAACTCATTTGTATCTCTTGTAAATCAAAACAAGGAAGCACTTCGCAGTATTTTCTCGGGTACATTTGATGATTTCTATGATCGTACACATTCATCAGCTACTACTCAGTTACCTGATCCCGAAAAATTAATTGATAAACAAAATTTTGAAAAAGTCAAGGCTCTATATGATTCTTGCATGAATGAAGCTTTGATTGATGATCGTGGTTCAGAACCTATCTATCCTCTTCTAAAAGAGATTCGTGACATGTTTCCTGCTTCTTCAAAAGGTTCTTCCGAAACTCGTCGTTTAACTCAAACTCTCTCATTTTTAGCAAAGAGAGGCATTGGTGCATTATTTGAAATCATTGTGGATGCTGATCCCAAGGATCCTAGTGTTAATTCTTTGCAACTTTATCAGTCGGGTTTGACTTTACCCAACAAAGTATATTACACTCAAGATGAAACTGTTCGAGTTCTTTATGAAACCATTGCTGATACTTTGACAGTTCTCTATAAAAGCAAATCGGATCTTGCTTCTGAATTGTTTGCTGGCTATGATTCTAATGCTACTGCTCGTTTAATTGTTGATTTTGAAAAGAAATTGGCAGAAATCAGTCAATTACCTGAAGAATTCCAAGATCCTGAAGCTACTTATAACCCCATGTCTCTTTCACAGTTAGCTAAAATTGCTCCTAGTATCGATTGGGGACTCTATGTTAGCCATCTTTTACCCCCTAATGCTCCTCATCCTGGTAAAATTATAATAACTTCGCCTGCCTTTATTGGTAATGTCTCTACTCAATTACTCGAACAAGAAACTACCCGTACATTGCAAGCATATTTCACTTGGAAAGTTATTATTGCTTATGGCGATGCTCTTGGTGAGGATATCCGTACACCTCTTCGTCGTTTGACAGCCAAATTAATTGGTACCAATCCTAAATCTATTAAGCCTCGTTGGGATACTTGTTTAGATGAAGTCAATGGTGCTATAGGTTTCATGGCTGGGCGTTATTATGTCATTGATAAGTTTGGTGGAAATGCAAAAGAACGTGCTGATGACTTTGTTAATAGTATTAAAGAAGCTTTCTTGAACCGTTTACCTGATTTGGAATGGATTGATAGTGCCACACGTGAAAAAGCAGTTGAAAAGGTTGACAAGTTAATTCGTAAAGTCGGATATCCTGATGATTCTCCCAATATCATGTCTCCTGTTTCATTATCAGGTTATTATGGAGATTTGAATTTAGCTAGTGATGATTACTTTGGCAATTATGTTAATGGTCGTAAATTTGCAATCTTGGATGAATGGCGTCAAGTTGGTAAAGCGCCTGTGAGATCTAAATGGCTTATGAACCCTCAAGAGGTTAATGCTTATTATAACCCATCGTTTAACGAGATAGTATTTCCAGCGGGCATACTGCAAGTTCCTTTCTTTGGAATCGACTATCCTGACTATCTAAATTACGGTGGAATTGGTGTTGTTGTTGGACATGAATTGACAGTATGTTGTTTTTCAATTTTTTAATATATTATGCGTATTAAACAAATATTATAGCATGGATTTGACAACATGGGTAGACATTTTGATGCTGATGGTCGCCTTGTTGAATGGTGGACAAATGAAACTGCTACTCAATTTGATAAAAAGGCAGATTGTTTTATTAAGCAATACAACAATTTTACAATGATTGATGACAAGGGAGAAGCTATTCATGTTAATGGTAAATTTACATTGGGAGAAAACTTGGCAGACAATGGTGGTTTAGGTGAATCTTATATTGCTTGGAAGCAAAGATATGACAGCGATAAGGAGAGTAAGCGTTATAACAATGTGCGTTTACCTGGTTTAGATACTTTATCTCCTGAGCAATTATTTTTTGTAAACTTTGGTCGTATTTGGTGTAATAAAGTGACACCTGCTCAAGCAAAGAAGGGCGTAAGTTTTATGTAAATGCTATGTACATAATATCATGATCTAATTATTTTATAGGTCCTTACTGATGAACATTCACCTGGAAAGTGGCGTGTCAATGGTGCAGTTCAGAATTCAAAGTATTTTGCAGATGCCTTCAAATGTCCATCAGGAAGCCCAATGAATCCTGTTGCTAAATGTGAATTATGGTAGAATTGCTTTATTAAAATAAACAACAATAACTGTTCTTTGTATGGTTTTTTTTTTTTTTTTTTTTAATTTATTCAATTGATTTATACATATAAACAAACATAGAAAAGGGAGATTCTACTATTGACAAACATGTTTCTCCTTCATGATGTCTCCTAACCTAATTTAGTTATAATAATAGAGATATGCATACATACAGGATTTTAAATGGAAGAAAGACAAATTTCAAACGAAACCAGCAACATCATGGTCTCTATTTATATCTTGCAGCAAAGCAGTATAGTAAAGTGATTGAGCGAAAATTTTGAGATAGTATATGTGATAATTTCTACTGAACTGTCCATTTTATGCATCTGTCAAAATTGCATAATGGTGTAAATCAGTTTTTTCCTTTCAGCAAGCAACAACATGACAGACAAAATATGTTTCGCATAAACAAATGACCATCTTATTTAAATGGTTAATTTTATACTCTAATAATATATGTTTACAGAATTATACATTAATGATAATATATAAGTTGAATATTTTATAATGCGGAGCTCATGCTTATGACAGAATTTTAAACTGCTGATCTCTTTTGTATGATTTGAAAAATCCTAAAACGCAGATTTAATAATAATAAAAAAAAAACTTCTGATAGAAGGTACAATCAAAACCTAGTTTTGTCCCACGTTTTAAGCTAGAAAAATGATGTTTGATTATACACAAACAACAACACCATATACAATTTAAAACAATAATATAAATATATTGGTACTGTTACCATGCAGTGACATAAATTATACATACATTTTACATGTAATTCAAACATGATTTTTTCTAAACGGCAGGGGATTCAACAAACGTCTTAATCGGGTAATTTCACATTTATTATCTTTGAACTGTATCCAAAATCAGAATTCCGTTTTCAAACAGTTTGATCTTATCATATAAAACTGTTTTTACAAGACAAAATAATAATAATGTTATTAATCAATAACTAACGATAAATTGCAAACATTTATGCTACAAATTGAGGAGGAATTATAGGAGCTATATATATAGGGGGAGGGAGAATTGTGGTTGAATAAAATGTCAGGTTTTTTTTTTTTTTGCTCAAATGGAGAAAAAAAGGGATCAATAGGGAGCAAAGGAATAGCCTTTGTGCTATGAACATTTGCCATGATTTGCACCTTTGCTTCGTGACTGTGTACACTCCTCTTCCATGCTCCATCCTCTCTCATTCTCTTTCTGTATCTCGGTAGCATAAACGTTGTAAATCTATTTTGTCCCGTGGATTTCTTTTCCTTTTTTCTCTTTTTCTTTTTTCAAATCTTTTTGATTTAGTTCCTTGAATTTTTTATTTTATAAATATAGCAATTATCAGTTACCATGGATATAGTAAAAGATGAAGAAAGTAATTTTGCATTACCACCGGCAAGAGATTTACTAAGAACTTCTTCATCTTTGGAAGAAAAAGAAGATAATATGATGATTGACGAACCATTCACAGAAATAAGTAAAGAAAAAAAAAGGGGGATAAATGGCAATTTAATATATATTCATATTTATATACAAAAATCAAATATTTAGATAAAAAGCCGTTCTTACCTTCTATGCAAGCTATTTCATCTCAAACAGATGATTATATTAGACATCGTATGTCAGATATGTCTGTATCTCAGCAACCACAACAACAACATCATCAATATGAACCAATAGTATCTACAAAAGCACTATCGCCCCTTGAGCCAAGCTCTCAACAATCATATTATGAACCATTATCATATTCTCGGAGGGGTTCAGTTACTGACCCAGCTGCATTTCATAATCATAGTTTTCGTAGACCATCAATTACCGATATGAGTAATTTACCTTTACCAAATTCAACTGTTGTTAGTAGACGAGGTTCAATTGCAACAACAGATTATGATTATTCATCAAGATCTCCATCTCCTTCACCTTTTTCTTCTTCAAAAAGATATCATGAGAACGACGCAGCTGCACCTCATCCTTATGCATTAAATAATAATAACAGACGTGATTCTCTACCAAATAATAATTTGCATCATCCTTACCCTTCAAATAATAATAATAGCAATAACAATAATATGAATACTAAGAACAATAATGGTGGTAATGCATATGACCCTTATCAAAGAAGGCATTCAATTGCTACTGCTGAATCAACTTATAACCATGGTAATAGAAATAGTAATCCGTCATCAACTAAATACAGAGGTAAAAAAAAAAAAAAAAAAAAAAAAAAAAAAAAAATTGGTAAATATGCACAATTTATATTAATCCCATACAAAAAAAGCCTTCAAGTTTCCTGCAACTATTCAGGAATCACCTAATTACAGAACTTACTCTGCACCTCCTAGCCCGCCCCAATCAGCATTAAGCAACGTGGGCCATCAGGAGTTTTTGCATGAAAATAAAGAGCTAAAACACAATGGTATTTTAAGCAGAAAAAATAGTATTAGTCGATTACCTTATACTACTAATGGTGGTGGGCCAATGTTACCTTCTCGTCGTAGACCGTCTATACTTGATGATTTGAATGATGGACCAAGTGCTGAGCATTTACTTGTTAGAAGAGCATCAATGCCAGTTGTAACATCATTGCATCGTAATCATTATGATAGATCTAATATACCTCCGCCCCCACCTTTACCTCAACAACCGCCACCACCACAACAAAATCGACTGCATGAATTAAAAAACGAAGATAACGGCGAATCTTACTCTAACAGACATGAGTCTGTGAGTGATAGTATTATGATTGAGGAGGATAAAAGAAAAGAAACTCCTTATTCCCGTTCTCCAGAACTACGCATTAGTCATAAATTAGCCGAACGTAAAAGAAGAAAAGAAATGAAAGATTTATTTGATGAACTTCGAGATTCTTTGCCAGTAGAAAAGAATATGAAGACAAGTAAATGGGAAATTTTGAGTAAAGGCAAGTTTATATTTACTTGCTTGTAATTAATACATTTCTTATAAACTGCAAATATATAGCCGTTGAATATATATCTTTATTGAAACGCCATGATTATGATATGGAAACTGAGATATCAGGACTGAGACGTGAAATTGATATGATTAAACGAGAAAGAGGAAATTCAAGGTTAGAATATGTATATATACGTACTTTATTTTATGCAATTATTAATTATCAAATATCATGTAGTAGCAATCATGGCCCCTCATTTGCATAAAGTCCATATTCAATTACGCAATTCTGAAAATATATTATAATCTGTTATCAACTTATACCAACACATATCTATCTTAATTCTTTTCTTTTTTTTTTTTCTTTTTTTTTCTTTTTGAAATCTAAATATACAATATACAATATACAATATATAATATATAATATATAATATATAATATATTTATATATGCTAATCTTCTATCCATTTAAATAATGAAAATTAGTTTTTAAATATTTACTAACTTTTGGCCGCTTTTAAGACTAAATTTAATTTATCACAAACACTTGAATTTTTAATTATATATGCATATATGTATATATATATATTATAAATGTAAAATTTTTGGCAACTGAATCAATGTCATTATTGAAATAATGATGATAGCTTTTTCTCTAAAAACTGTAACATGTAATATCCCTTTTTATGTATAAACTCTCGAAATCAAAGAATAAATTGTAAATTTATCAATAAGATAAAACTACTATAATTTTACTAGTTTATATGGTCAATAAGTAATAAAAAATTGTTAGGTTTAATATTGTTGACGATCATCAAACAAACAGAAATTCTAAATCTGTGACATTAAAGGATCAAGTACGTTTGTATCAAGCACCAAAGACCCTACCAAAGTTAAAAATAGCTTTTAATACATAATTCCAAGTCCTTGAATTTTTTGTTCAGCAAATTTCGATTCAATAATAAGTGGAAACTCAGAATCAAAATAGAAGGCAAAGTGGTGTGCAAATTTACCCATCCCCTGAGTGATATTCAAGTTCTGTGAGATTAAAAAGAACGGTCATTTCTTTTGCAAATGCACAGGTAAAAAGGCATTTGATATGAATTGTGTGGCAAAAATGAAAAAGGGTAATTTACTGGCGGAGAAGCAGTGCAAGTAAAAAGAGAGCAAAGACGTGATAAATTTGTATAAAACATATTGTCGTACAAACTAATCCTTTTAAACGTTTTTCTCTGTATAACGTACCTTTATTTTTTCCCCCCCCCCCTTTTCCTTCTTCTTTAATACATATACAAAAAATAAGCTAAATATGATAACATACTTTATTATAAACAAGCTAGGCACAGTTGTTTATCAGTCAATAAATACTAGAAAGCTTGCCAAAAACACAGCCGCAAACGAAAGTCAAAGAATACGATACTTGCCTTTACTTGTTATCAAAGACTTGATTAAAGCTAACCTTAACGATGTTATCCAGTACATCAAAGTAGGAAATAAAACTGTGGCATTTAAAGAGGTTAATTTTTTTTTTATAAAAAATAAACTGAGATAAGGACTAATACTATATTCCATAGCAACAAAACCTTTTATATATTGCTTGTACAAAAAGACAACATATACCAATTTCATTATTACAACTACACTTAAAAGTAATGCATAGTTTTTTAAAATTTCATTATGGACCTCATTGGCCTCTTCACATCCAAGGCAGCAATAATAATAGAAACAACAATATCAAATCATTATTACCATCCGATCTCAAGGCTTGTTTATCTCAATTGCCGTTTCTTTGCGGTAAACTATCAGTTAGATCTTGTGATAGTTTATGCCTAAGTGAACAGGTACAAGTGAGTGATGATTTACGATTTCGGTTAATGGAAAATATGATAAATTGTTGTAATACTGCATTTATTCATCAATACGCCAATCATCATCATAACAACCACCATCACCATCATCATCGTAATTCCTTCTTTTCATCTGCTTCATCATCTTCAAGAACAACAAATAGACCATCATCCATATTTGATTATCATCATTCTCAAGAAAGTAGTAATTTGTCAACGACAACATGGAATTATTGTTATTTGTTTGCGAGAGAAAAGCTTGTGACACAGTGTCATAATAGTAGCAATGTAGATAACAATGATTTACCTGATGAGTTTATTTATTTTTTGAAGCTTTTAGTATCACAATTTATGCAGGAAAAGCATGAGTCAGGTACTTTCTAATAAGAGTAGACCAGGTGGTAGATAATTTACTTTTTAGTTTTTTTCAATAGGAAATTATCACCTTAATAATATAAGAACAACTACACTACCTCAAAATATATCAAAGTAAGTTTTTCTTTCTAAATACATGTCAAATTGCTAAATTTCTACCCAGTTCATCAACCACTGATACTACTATAATTGCTGATTCTGATACAACAAATACCACAATCATAACAAACAATGCCTCCTCCACTAAAACTTTAAATAACACCACAGCATCACCTTCATCAACAAAATCAGAAACATCTACTAGCAACACAACCAATAGCTCAAGTCAACCTTCTTCACTTGCATATGTGTACGACGCAAACTCAAGTTCAGCTCCATTTAAAATAAGGGAAAAGTCCGCATCTTCAGTAACGGTTGTATCTTCAGATTCTTCTATATCATATTGGAGCAACCCCTTATCAAACAGTAACTTACAAGCCCATCATTTGATTACACCAATGAAAGCTATAGAAATTGATCGCATACCTGCAAACGTATTACAACCACAACACCATAATCATCAATTGCAACAATCAATGATAGCAGACATTTTAAATGTAGATGATAATACCAACAACTTGTCATTTTTATCGAGTAGTGTACCTTCTGAATCAACCACAGCTACATCAAATACAACAGCCACAGCTTATAGTAGTCTTTTAAACTCATTTCAAAGAGTTTCATCTGCTCCTTCTTCTCCTACTCATCGTTCTAGATCACAGAGCTTGTCAACAACAACAGGAGAAGATTCTTCACTGAAGCATTTGCTCACAAACCTTATTAATGGTGAAACGAGTTATTTGGATCAAATAGAGGATGTCAAATTGGTGCGACGTTGGGTGAAATTAGATGGTCATATTTATTTGGCAAATTTCCTTCTTATATTAATTAATGATGGTCTATGTGCTGTGGTTGTATGCAAAGATGATCCTGACAAGGTAAAAAAAAAAAAAAAAAAAAAAAAAACACACACACACACACACACACACACACACACGCACACACAATATAAATTGAAAATTATTTTATTCATTTTGTAATATTTAGAATCTTAACATTAACCCCAACTCCAAAATGCCACTGACAAACACAAGATTGGTTTGGAAACCAACTTCATTGCAAGTGAAACGGTTTAAATCATCCCTCAAATCATGTTTATCCGATTTTACTACATTTCTACTCACAAAAGAAGCAACCCATTTCACAAATTTATCTTTTGCCGTAACATACCCAGGTCTTGTTCACTTTGTACATTTTGACAAGAGTATCATGACAGCGCCTTGTTTGGTAGATTTGAATGATTTAGATAAAAATCATGAATTATTACATGAAGTTTATGGAAAATACAATACCAATATTACAGATCGATGCAAATGGGTATGGCCCAATGAACCTACTTTAAAAAAACTAGTAAGCTCTAAAACTATACAACAAGTAGATTATCGTTGTAATTAATTAAACCCATTTATAGTGCAATGAAATGATCCATTTGGGTTTATGCTATCGTCAAGATTCACGCAAATCAAGAGCGCTGCAAGAATCCAATGATCATGAATACTATTTTCTTTATCAAAAAGCCAAGCATCAGGAACTACTGGCTATTTATTTCTCGATTATTCCGCCTAATAGACTATGGAGTATGCATCAAAAATTATTTAACGATATTGGTCAACGAGTACAAATCATCTAAAATAGCCTATTTATTTATTTATTCTGTACATAATTTTTTTTTTCTTTTTTTTTTAAAAAAAATATTATTATTTATATCTCTCCTATTGTTTGGGAGCAAAGGTCAAATTGCTTGGTAAAGATTCTCTGTTTTCCTCAAAATAATCTAAAACGGTAACCTTTTCTGCCAATGTCTTTTCGCTCTTGAAGAAATCCAAAACATCCCTTGTAGTTTCGAAACCATCCAATTCATAATTAGGAACTTCTTTACCAGTTTGTTTGATACTTTCTTTAAGAATCTTTAAAACATGAAAATCATTAAATTAAATTACTTGTTCATACATATTTCACAATAATCTTACTTGGAATTTAGTGTTAATATCACTGACAGGTAAATCCTTCCAGTTTGTCTCATTTGCTCCTTGTACATGTTGAAGAATGACAGATTTGACGGTTGACTCTAATTCTGCAGCATCAGTCAAAATGTCAGTTCTCTTCCAACTAACAAAAAACAAAAAATTATATTAATAACCCAATACATTTGCTGCACTATCAAAGTATACTTTACGAAACAATATCATCCTCATCCTCGTATTTAACGTTAAAAGTAACTTTGGCTTCCTCAGAAGTATGTTGAGCAGGGGTAACTTGCTGTTGAGGTTGTTCTTTCTTAGCCCAAGGGTTCAATTTACCAAAAAGACCCTCGCTCTCAGCCAACATGGCGGGAATTGTGTGGAACTGACGCTTTGAAATAGCTGAAGCTGCGATACGTTGACAGGCAAACATGATAATACTTTGTTTCTTTGAGTGAAGAGAAAATATGATTGACAAAGTGGAAGGGGGTGCTTGATCAATCAAGTGTGGGGTGTAAAATTTGTGACAAAATGGTCACAGCGAAAATGGACAGCATACATTTTATCTTTTCCACTGATTTGTATTATGTAATAAATGGTTACCAATGATACATATTCACATAAATCGAATCTTGGAAAGGTAAATTTAAGATTCTTTTCAATTTAATTGTGATTTAAATCAGTAAAGTAGACTCTTCGTGGGAGAGTATGAGCAATTTACGACAGTATTTTTACTTTAAGTTCAGACATTTCAGGGAAATATTTGGACGACTTCCAATTGAATTTTGGACGATTGTAGTTGTATATTGAGACAGAGCAAAAATTAAATCTAGACAAAGTGAGAATCCAAATTAGTACAAACTGTGGGTAATATTAGGATAAATAAAACGTTGCTTCTGTATGATAGTTGTCTAATTAAAACATTTATTCTTTATGAACTAGGCTCATGCTCAAAATAACCGACATTGAAAAAGTACAGTTTAATACTATATAAAAAGTGCGATACATATTGAAAAAGATAAAAACATCACAAGAGAGAGTGATATCTTGCAATTATTTTCACCATAAAAAAAGGGAAAAACATTTTTTTCCTAGCCTTAAACAATTCTTTAAACACTCAATAAATATAGAAAATGGTTTGTGCCTTATGAACATTCATATCATGGAGTAACGCAATTTATCAATTTTCTTTATATTATAAATGGAATGATGAAAAGAAAAAAAAATTATATTCATTTTTTATTTTTTTATCTTTTTTTCTATATATTTTGCTTCCTTTGTGCTTTAATATTGAAATTGCTTCATAATTTGAACATTTGGTATGTGTAAACATTGATTATTTTAAACATTTTAAATACTTGCTTAGTATAGTTTCACGGTTATACTCTCATGAAAAGATGATTAGATGTAAGTATCACATCTAAAAGATGTCCTAAAGAGAGCCTTTACTTATTAAAAGGTACAATATTGTCCAAGCATCCTGTATTTCTATTCAAGACCTATGTACAAGGCTTCTCTTGCTGTATCTCTCTCTCTCTCTTTCTCTCTTGGGAGAAGGTTTTTTTTAAGCCTATGATCTTTGTTAAGGCTCAATATTGATGTTTCTTCAAGGCTGGTGCTATGTGCTCAAGATCTAAAGGTTTCCTCCCCTACATTCAAACTTCATTCTCATGTCATCCCAAATTCTACTTATTTTGTCTGAATTTAAAGTAGAAATACTCTATTACGACGTAACTTTTGCATTTTCCCAATTATCCCAATTGGGATCTTCTTCTATCCTTTTAACACTTTTGATTTGGGTAGGGCAAAATAAAGAATATCAAAGATGCTACGTGCCCACTGGTCATTTCTTATTAAATTTATTATAAATAAAATTATATGTTTAACCGTATCACGATGTAAACTCATGTTAAAGCCAGTATTTCGTTGTTCATGGAATCCCTCTTATGTATAAAATCCTTATGATCACATTACCGCTTTGATATTTCCCTCATATATTATCACAATCTACCTCTCAAAGCCTTCGGAGGAAGAGGTACTATTATAAATAACTTCAGTAGAAGTGATTCGATTTTGGATAATTCAACAAAGTGTGGTGAAACTTTCATATTTATTCTTACAGTTATTGCCTTAACCAAACAACCAACAAAATATGTGATATGGAAAATACTTAATAAAGTCATACCTATTGCGTATGGCATAAGTGAATCAAAACTATTAAAAACATCTATAGAGATCAACACTGTTGACAAATGTGTTGATTGAAATTTTTGTCCAATTTGTATAAAACTTGCTGAGCCAATTTCCAACTGGATGTGGTGTTGTAATTGGTCTTGCTGGATCCACTGGCAGAAAGGATTGAAGGTCTGTTTGTTGGGATGTTGGCAAAAGTTACTGCTGTTGTTGTTATTCTTGTTGTTGGTGTTGTACTGGCTGGTGTAGTTGTCATTGCTGTTGGTGAAGTTGCTGTTGGTGAAGTTGCTGTTGATGAAGTTGCTGTTTTTCTTGTTGTAACCACCCTGCTGCGAGGGCGGACCTGATCGAAAAAACTGTTGATCGAAAGCATTAGAGAAAAAGCTAGAATTGCCAAAATGATCTGAAGAAAAACGTCGACGTCTATTGGACGTGGCCTCACAGGTTACTTTATTAGCTGCGGTTAGTCGAACTGGAGTATTCTAGAACTCCTCTAGCGGGAGAGTGTAGCTGGAATTGGTGGATTTCAGTGAGAAGGAAGGATCAACTGCCCGAAGAGCAATATTGTTGCACATTTGAGTTAATGCGGAACCCGTATGAAGCATGGGATTACGAATATCATGTAATATGGAGCAATACCTTTCGAGTTTAGGATTACCTTGTTCAGTGGTAATAAGTTCGTGGATGAAAATGTCCAGGGTTCGATATGTGACCGAATGAATATATTGGAGATGCTTCAGCGAATTGTTTTCGTAGCGTTGTCCCTTGTTCATCAAACTTTAAGCAGATGGGATGGTAGCGGGGGTTTGTACTTCAAATGTGCCATTGGATGGTAGAACTCAATAATAGACTTTTTCTCGGAGTCAGAGAGTAGAGGATGAGTGTTTAATGGAGCCTCTAAATTCATAATTTCAGTAACGGAATCCGAGGGAACCCAGTCATAGTGAGGGCGTGCACTCATTGCATGAAGTGGTAAGGTAGCAGTGGCATCGGCTGACTGCATAGGGGTAGGAGTGCCAGAGTTCAATTGCTCTTGAAGAGTAGCAATTTGTTGTTGCAACATGTGAAGTTGCTCTTCCATTGAGGGCATATTTTAAATAATTGAGATACCTGAGTGCTTTAATGAATTTTACAACTAAGTAGTAATGACCGTATGACCGAGCAAAAAAGAAGATTAATGTAATAAATTTTATAAAATCAAGGGGTTGTCAACTGGGATATATAATACGTGAATTATAAAATTGACTTTGATTCCATGATAGAGGGGAAGAGGTTGGTGTTACTAATTGTAATTGATATTACTACTATACGATTAATACCTATGGTTGGATTATATTGGATTATATAACATTTGGTTATAAGTATCAATGATAATTTAGTAATGAAATATATCTATTTGGAGTGAGGTTATAAATATATAAAGGGAAGAAAGAAACAGATAAATTCACTAATGTTCATTTAGTCTGCGTAGATTATTGGTATTTATATGACTTGGAAGTTGGTTACATAATAATTGGGTTTAAAAAAGAATGTAATGGATCAAATCATTACAATTAATGTTATTAATACAATAAAATTACTTTTCTTTAAATACTTTAGGAATTCTTCATTTAAATAAACTTTAAGAAGATTCTAGCATAGTAACATTTCCTATTTTGATCTGACGGTCTCAAACAGTTCTTACGAGAATGTTCTCGACTTAGAATTCATAATTTGGAGCACGAAATTATACCTAAACATTTGGCTTTATGGATAATTATTTGAGTAATTTGAGTAGTTAAATATAGGCCTTCCAAACAGATTGAGTTGAAAAAATAAACGATTTTTATTGGCTAAAACGGCTACAAACACACCAAAAACAAAAAATCAAAAAAACAGGGGGAAACCCTGTTTTTTCAAAAAAAGCGGAGTTTGAAATATGATTTCCCTATAAACAAGAAACCATGTTTCAAATTCCATAAAACCAAAGTATTATGGGCCTACCCCCTCCTTTGGTGGACAATGATGAGCCTCAATAACTGCTAGGTAAGGCTCGCAAGTAATCGAGTAGGAGGTACAGCCTATCTGATCTCCTGTGCTCTGGTCAAATCAGTGATGTCAAGTGTCTGTGATAGGCACTTTCACTTGACATGAAACATACAAAATAGAAAGAAGAACAATTAGTAAAGAATTTATGAGTATTATTTTTATTTTTTTGCTTACCTTGATCAGTTAAAAGATAAAAGAGAAAAGAAATGATGTAAGAAAAGAGAACAATTAGTTAATTGATTGCAATGTAGTATTTATTATTATTATTTTGCTTACCTTAATTGCTATAAAAAAAAAGGAAAAAGGAAAAAAAAAAAGGATTTTTTAGTTTTTTGGAAATTGTATGGCGTTCTAACTCTTAGATCCAATCAATTTCTTCTAATTTTTACATTTTTGGATGACGGCAACTCTAACTTCCAATGAGATGGAAGCCCAAAAACATGCGTACGAAGAAAAATAGCAAAAATATACGAAAATACATGAAAAGCGTAGAAAGTGGAATACAGTAAAGCAACTAATAAAGCAATATGAAATGGAAAGCAACCCGTCCAATTTTTATACTAAGTTGCCCTTTAGATAGAAATTATAACGGATACTTTGTTTTTATTAAACGACTAGAAAATTGTGGAAAATTTTAAAGTTAAAGTTTTTGATGAATTTAGTAAAATTACTCATAGAGAGCTGTAAAACATGCGAACTGATTTCTAGTATTTATATCTAAATTCTACATCTAAATAGCTATCTTTTAGTACTAAATTTGTAACAGTTTGGCAATTTTTTTTACTATTAGAAAAGACTTGAAAAATTTGAAAAACTAACATGAAATGAACACAAAACTCAATAATAATACAACCAAAGTTAAAGTAATTAAATAAATGTTGACAGATTCGGATTCTCCTCTTAATGAGCTTTTATTTCTCTAAAATATATTATAAGTTTATTGATTCATACCACTAATTTCAACAACATCTTTTTTTGGTAGAAATTTAAAAACAATTCAGTTTCATCCCAAAAACTAATGAAGAGCTAATCAATACGTTCTGTATATAATTTTTAACCACAATATTTGAATTGGACAGATTAAGAGCAACAATTTGCTATCAAATCTACTAGGAGGTAGTTATATTTTTATGGTATAATATTTCATTTTGGTGCGCTACCTTAGAGGTTTTATTGACGTAATTTCAATGGTCAGTTATGGCTGAAATGCCAAAGGTAAGATTGAAAATCAAGTCGGTAGAAATCTTGTTGGTGTTTGTAAGCTGTTCCACGCTATAAGTTTCTAGTATTAATTAAATTTATTACCAAAAGCTACTGATAGAGATTTTATCAATTGAATTTTTTATAAATATAGTAGTGTTTCCCAGCTCGATTTCAGTTTCCATGGTTTTTTCAAATATATTCATAAATCATGGTTCGTTAAAAAAGCTAACATTGATCTGATTTACACACCTCGATTTAGTCGCATACGATACATTTGGTAACGCGTGTTTTGTATAAGGGTTTCTGGAAGTTATGATTCTATTCACTAAAACAACTATAAAATAGGGTTTTCGTACGGTTTCATCGCGTTTTTTTCCTTTTTTTTTTGGCAAAAGCCAAGTATTTAGAGGAAGGATAAGCTGATAAATGTTGGATTCATATGTTTTGGGTTGTCATCATGGGGTAAATCTAATGATATAAAGGTATTGTATAAGGGTTACCAATAGTTGTGGTTTTATTAACTATAACGATTACCAGGTAGTAGGTTATTTTTACGCCCGTCTTTACGCTGTTTTCAGACAAACATCATAATTTTGAGAATCAAATACGCTGGTAGACATGGAATTTATATATTCGGATTAAGCATTATAATTTGTATTTAGTAATACAAACTTTGTAAGGGTTGTTAAAAATTGTGGATATATCGGCTAAAAAGATTACAAAGTAGGTCATTTTCACGCTTTTTATTTTTTAACTACCTTTTGACAAAAGTCTTGGTTTTGAACAGAACGGCAAACCTGTAAACATCCGCTTTGCATATCTTGGTTTTGCAACATACCGTACACTTGCTGATTTAAGTTTTGTAAGGGTTGTCAATTGTTGTAATTTTCTTTATTAGAACGATTACCAAGTATGTTATTTCTACACCCTTTTTTAGGTATCTTTCTACAAAAACCTTGGTTCTGGACAGAAGAACAAGTTTGTAAATATTTGCTTCGCATATCTGAATTTTGCAACACACTTTACTTGTGCTAATTTGGGTCTTAATAATGGTTGCCAATGATGGTTGTCAATGGTTGTCAATGGTTGCGGCTTCATTTCTTAAAACGATTTTCAAGCTTGCAGGTCCTAAAAATGGTTTTTTTAGTTACCATTCTACAAAAACCTCGACCGTTGGGTAGAAGAATACGTTGTTAGATATATGATTTACAGTATTTATATTAATTCATTGACATATGGTGCATTTATGATACAGGTTTTGTAAAAGGATTATTGATGGTTGCTATTTTATTAATTTCACCAATTTACAGGGAGTTAATTTTTGTATCTTTTTTTAATTCCTTATGACAAGAAGGATGAATTTTGGGCAAAACATTAAACTGCTGAATATTTGCTTTATATATGGTATACTGTATTTCTTAATTTTACAACCAACAGTACATGTACTGACGTAGGTTCTTTATAAAAATTCTAAATGTTTGTAGTTTTACTTGTTAAATCATCGCTTTCATGAAAAAGTTAGAGCTAATTTTTACGAGACGGTACTTTGTGGATACAAAAATAAGCCTGCGTAATTCTAATTAGCTAACGCAACCAAATACAGCAGCAACATAAAAACGTCTGAAGACGTGGTATGTATAATACAGTCAGGTCAGCCACCGTAGTGATAGTGTATACTGGAACATTTTCAATATTAAATTAAAATAAAATACAAATAAATGCTATTCTTGAAAAACGTTGATGTGCTTGTGGCCTTCTCAAATTTGAAACTTCGAAAATTTGGAAACTTTGAATACGCATACTGTATCTTTTGAAATATTTGACATGCATAATAATGCTTTACACCAAAAAGCTTGTAATTAGCCAAGCAAAAAGAGTTTATATTTAGAAATACTATTTTCTAGCTTTTCAAAACGACTTTTCAGCTAATATATGAGATGCTCTCATTTGAGCAAAACCTTATGCTTTGGGAGCATGCAGGAGGTCAGGGTGCGTATGTTAGAACACTTTTTACGACGTTTTTTCCCTAAAGACTGTGCCAGAAAATTTCTTCAAAAAATAGATTTACTACTACATGTTAAGCTCGAATTACGAAGTCTAAATTATAAAACTCCGTTTTATGCGGACTGAATCTTAAAATACCACGAAAAATACCATGAAAAGTACTTTTGAGTTGATAACTCTTGCAATTTTAAAGCAACCCCAAAGAGTGATATTTCAAAACAGATATATAAAGTAGAATAATAAATCTACCAAGATTTTCAATTAAGCTCATACAATATTTATAAAACTATTTCCATTAAAAGCGTACAAAAATGCAACTTTAATGGACTGAAACTTGAGATAGCAACCGTCTAGCCCTATACTTTATAAGTCAAAAATGATTCTTTTATTTAGTTTTATTATATTTCACCATAAAGTCAATTTCGAAAAATCATGAATTTTTCCTTGTATACCCTCGTCAAAAATTTGACTTTTTCGAAAAAAGCTAATAACTCTATGAAAAATAGCGCTAAAGAGACAAATAATGCCTCAAATAATAGGCATTTTTATGCTTTAGCTGTTTGTAGCGCTAACTTTAAAATTTTAATATCAAGAAGTTTCTGTAATCACTAAAAACTAGTTTCTACGTTTTTGCATTTTTCACAATATATCTGGTGACAAAAGTTTTTTAAAAATATATGATTGGGTGAAAAATCAAATTACCTATTGAGGTTAATTAGTAGCACTAGCCAGATTACTATACACTTTCGATGTCTGTTTTACATTTTAAACATTTAGAATGATTTTTATCAATTTTCTCATCATCAGAAATTTTTTATTTTAAATTACCGCCACGCCTGGCATATATGGAAATTAGAAGAAAATTTGTCGAAATTGTTATTTTTTTGCAGTTTAATGGTATGTATACAAGAATATTGCCTATTTTGTTCAGTTTATGAGTCTAAGCGCTGTAACACTAACTTTATATTGACTTAAATGAGCAATTTATCAGGGTTTTAATTGGGCTAAACAATATAAAGCCTTGGAAATTCTTTTCTAAGTCTGTTCCCTCTTTTTGTTTCGATATTCGAGAATTATATTTACTATTTGATAAGACATGTCGAGATTTTAAGCTGGTATTTTTTTCTTTTTATCCCAGTAATACATTTGCTAACATAAAGAACTTATATTTTTAGTATGTAGATAGCAGTTATATTGGATATCAGTACACTATTTTTACTACATTCTAAGGTCAAATATTGATATTTAGTATTTTATTATTGGATACATTTCTCCATTATTAAGTCAAGTTAAAATCAATGATATAAATAGTATCTACTAAATAAATAGCTAGAACTAGCTATAAACGCATGAAATGTTTTACAAAATTGATGAAATTAGAAATGGTATAGAAATACCAAAAAGAATAACCTAACGCCTTTCCCAACCATAAACTTGATTGTAGATATTTTTGAGACCAATTTGCTTTTCAACTAAAAGTTGTAAGCTAAAAGTGTAAGTGTAAGGAAGATTAATTTATTTTCAAGCAAAAACCATAGAGAGACATTTATAGTTTCTTTAAGTTGACAGATTATGATGTTGTGAGATATTTTGTCGTACATCAAAAAATTCATAGATTTTTTTCTTTAAAAAAAATCAACTAAAAAAAGCATAACTAAGTTTTTCGGCAACTTAGTCATAGGGATAAAAGCAAATATTAAAATTAGTTTCTTAATTCACAACTTTTGATTAATTTTAAAAAAACGATTAATTTATAATATTCGTAATACCTCTTGTATTTAAGGAGCTTTCTCATAGTTGATGCAAGCATAATAGCTATTATAAGCAATATGTATTGTACTTATTACGTTACTACTACTTTAATTGTAACAGCAGTTTAAAACAGATTGTAAATATTGATTGTAATGTTACAAATTAGGTTTACAGTAAGTGATTTGGTAAAGAAAAACTAATACATTATTGCGAATATAGTAACAACTATTAAATGAGCACCAGATTTTAAGTTGTCCAACTAATTTAAATGTTTTATATGATTTATATAAAACGCAATGAATGAAAGAAAAATAGAAGATGTACAATGAAATATATAGAAATATTTCATCAAGGGATCTTTGTAAAATAGTATATATAAAATCTAATATATCAAAAACAATATGATTACAGATATTAACCAAAAATAAGAGAAAGAAAATAAGGTAAGAATAAGATAAAATATAAGAAGTACAAGTACTTTGGATCCAATGCAGTGATTGGTAAGAAGGATGTATTAAGAGGTAGGGTTTGGTGTTACTCTAATTATTATTGTTACAATTATTATGTGGTGTATACTTACTACATATTAAACGTAATTAATATGAGAACAAAGAAGTATTTATAATAATTGAGATTGTAATTTATTATGACACTACGGGAAAAAAAATGTAGTTTAATGCAAACTAGTGCAATTAAATGTTATAAAATGTAAATAAATGTAATTTAGTGTTATATTGTGTTATAAATGTGTAAACATTTTTGTGTGAATAAATGTTAATTAGTGTTAACAATTATTAACATTTATTCACACAAATTAGTGTTTATATGAATTAATGTAGTAAACATTACTTTGTGTAATAAAATATCAATTTGCTTGAGGTAACTCTTTATTGCGTTTTTAATATTAAAAATGTAAATTTAGTGTAAAGTATATTATATGAATTTTTAAATAATTAAAATCTCATTACCAATTGATATATAGATTCTTGATTTAAATAGCATAGATTCCTCCACAGCAACCGCATATTGACAAACTTGTTCTAAGTTGACAATTTTCCATTTGAAAGTTACATTTTCTTCTTCATAATAATATGATTGTGTCAAAGTATCATCTTTATAAATTTGCGAGATCACTTTTGCCAGTGCCGAATTAATATTTGTTAGATTAAACATCATTTGCACTTTACATAATTGGTATCTTTTGTTATTGCATGTCATGAACGAATTGCAACTTTTATTGCTTTTGCTATTGTTATTATTAGCAATCCACAATATCACCAATGGATTTTTATGACCTCGTTTCAAGGCAAGAGCTTGGTTTGATTTTTTTAAAATAGATTCATGCAATACCAAAACAGTTGTTTGTTCGGTGGTGATAGAATCCAAATATAATGCTGATTAATAGTAAACGCGTTGATTCCCATATATTTGCTTAAAAATATTTGCCAGGTTTGGACATGGCTATATCAAATTGTTAAAATTAAATAGTTAATAACAACAGTATTAGCAAAATAGATGCAGAAATTTAGAATATGTACCTTGTTATATTTGTAATATCATCTTCATTAATTTCAAACATCTCAAATAGTCTGCATGCCTCAGAAAAAAACAGTAAAGCTAAAATAGTTGCTTTTGTGGAATCTTGTTGTAAATTGAAAGCATTTTCACAATCTTTTTTTAATACTTCCATATATTGCATGTGTATACACTCAGCCATCAAAGTAGGAAGAATGAACAGAACGAATAAAATCTATCCAATCTACACTTCTTTGGTGCCCAGAGGAATGGAAGATATCTATTACAAAAACCATCATTTTGCATTTTAGTAACTAAGGTAATATCTTAAATGTATGCAATAGGGCAAACTCATTATCTTTAAATTGACCAGAGGTTGCATTTACTGGATTTCGAGTTTTTGCAAGCTCCATATATTGCCCCAATAACAATTTATATTTTGTTCGTAAAAACAGAGGATTATTGATACCAAATTTTTGAGCATTATCATCAATCATCAACCAGGGATGCTTCCCAATGTTGGCACCCCATACTTTATATGCATTTCTTCAAACCCATAAAAGGCAAATCCGTAAAAAATATCAAGCAAAGTCAAAGGAGGTCGGCATTTGATACCAGCATCCTTCTGTTTAATTAGTATTACTCTTTATTTTTAGGTTTACGTTGAAAACATACATTTTTACCGCCTTCATAATCTAATTGTGATAGAATAGGATACGTAATACAACGGCCAAACTCATCAATATTTGGAAAATAGATTCCACTTTTAGTTTGATTTTTTTTACCAATAATTCTACAAATACGATATTGATTTTAAGGTGTGAATTCTAATGTGTGCTTGAAATGTTATTCATTGGTAGTAAAACTATGACACAGGGGAATAGTTGATTAAACCTAATATCTTTGATATTATTATTTATTGAATTAGGTAAAATACTTCTTGGTATATATGTCATTTGTGTAATCGATTGCACTGTGATCAAGGGTGCTATCGTTTACACGGCATGTATTGGTTTAAAAGTGATTTGTATTTCGCATGCGTTTGTTAATGTGTTCATTTTGAGTATCTGTTTATTATTGCTGCACTTTAATATTTTAAGTGGCATGAACTCTGTGAGTGATACTTGTAAATTAAGTTATTTTATGATTATCAAGCTTTTTAGTATGTAATTCCACTGCAGGTACAACCAAAGCATACAAAGAAAACGAGAAAACATGGAGGCGGCCGTATCATGATTTGGTGTGAAATTTCTTATTCCAGAGTCGGCTGGTTGTGCAAAATTGAAGGCAATATAAACTCCAAACTATACAAAAGTATTATTGACGACGATTTGGAAAAACGTATTGATGAAATGTCCCAAAAATTAAAGTTGTGTAGTGATCAAGTCATTCTTTAGCAAGACAGTCATCCTAAACATACCTCAAAATTAATGAAAGACCACTTCAAAACGAAAAAATATGAAGTAATGTCATAGCCAGCACAATCTCCAGATCTAAGCCCAATTGAAAATCCGCCGGAATGAGTATGATAAGCCTCCAAAAGGTATGAATAATCTTTGGGACAAAACGCGTGAGGTTTGGTATGAAAAAATAACAGTTGAGGAATGACAAAAGGTTATTTCGAGTATGCCTTATCGTGTCGAGGCTTGCATCAAAGTAAAAGGTTACGGCATTGATTATTAACTGCATTTAAATAAAATTTAAGTATTTTTGGATAGTGCGTGCAAAACTGTTTCAATGATGTACTTTTTTTTAAACTTACATAATATATGTGAAATTACAATTAATTAAATCGGACTTTTACTAAATACTTAAAATATGTTAAATTACTTAAAATAGTAATTTCATATATCTCCGACTGAAATTGAAAAAGTTATGATTACTTTTGTTCAAATTTTCAAAACATTGAAACAGTTTTGCGGGTCATTGTAGTTTGTATCTCATTTTACACCTTTTTTCCCGTGGTGAATGAAACTAAAATGTTTGACTCATTACACAAATGGATTGATTATGTTTCAAGAGCAAATTTTTCAATCAACACTAAACAAAGTTTATCATCCAATTTTGGTTATAAATACATATTTAGCATTGAAAAAGTTCTCAAATACTCTTATTATTTTACCATTTCTTTAGTTATCTTTTTTTTTCTGCAAAATGAAAAAACATCAACCATAATCAAATTTATCCAGCTCAAAAAACAAGAAACTTAATGTCAAATTTAAGGAAAAAGATATACCTCAACCACAACAGCAAGAATCTTCAGCAGCACCAGAAGATAATAAATTTTACAACTACAGTATATAAATGAGAAAATCAACATTCATCACAGGAAAAAAGGTATAAAATGAGATATAAACTACATCATTTCAGAAAAAACTACTATGACAATCTCTGTAAAAAATATTTTACGTAAAGATGTTATTGGAAAGGAGGCATAACTTTATAACAATCTTTTGTAAAGAAATAAATAACTGCAAATTTTAAAATTGCCATTTTTGCGTTTTTTCCCGTAGTGATTATGGAAAATTGTTTGGTTTCTCATATTGACCAAAGACTTGATAGTTTATCTCAGTCGATTACAAGACAACAACCAACCATCTCCAATGTATCAACCCAAGATGAATTTGAAATTGCAGAGGAACCAACAATGAGTAAGCCGAATCTGAAGCCAAATAATTACCCTCCAAGCATTGTCAAGCAACTATTTGCTGACAAATTATTATTTGATTCATACCCATCAACGCATGTTGATGCTGCATTCAATGGTTTTTATAAAAAATGCCATAGAGTTCTGGAATCATTTGAACAATCACAAAACTGCAACTTGATTGATTTCCCAACTTGGAGCAACATTTCCCACTTTCAACGGGATAAATTATGCCAAATCGCTGTAAATGCAGCAAAGAAGAAAATGAAGAAATTATCATTTATTGATAATTGTGAAAGCTTGTGGTCAACTAAGTTTATTTTGAAAACTGTATGGGCCCAAAAAGTCAAGAATATTAGAACTAAAACGTAAGTTGTAAGTGATTGATTAGACAAACATTAATTGATTTTGTTTATTTATAGACTCAAAGAGATAGGAAAACAGACAAAAGCAAATGAAAACATTGCATCGTCATCAAAATTTACTTAAGAAAATATAGTATTGATGGAGGAGACAGACGAAGAGAAAGAGGAGGAATAGGTTCTCACATATTAGTAATACTGTCATTGATTCCTATCATACCTTATTTAGCTTTTCTATTTCATTTATTGTATTGTTTGCTTTACTGAAGAAAAAAATATAAAAAAAGCAGTTTTAAAGCATTTTGTATATAATTACCAGCAGTTTATATATATAACATTTTATTACATATATTTACTAATAAAATGAGTAAATATTTGTTAAAATTTTATTACATACATCGACTACTACAAATGTGTAAATAACTGTTAACATTAATTTACACACAAATCTCACTGTAAAAATGTAAATGTGTGTCGACACAAAATAATGTTAAAAATCAGAATTTATACAAAAAAATGTTACCATTTTTTTACACTAAATTACATTTTTTTTCTCGTGGTGTGATTTATTGAAGTAAAAAATAATATACTGTGAAAATGTGAATGGGATGGTTTAGAATAGATATTTTCATTAAAGCTCTATATCTGTTTTGACGTCCGAGTATTTATATGTATCTTTTGCAATTGAAACCAATTCATGCAATTTATATATTGTCATGTAATTCGAATCACTACATAAAATAAGATAAGATCAAAATAATTTCTATTCGATGTTCTTTGCAAGAAGATTATTTATACCAAACAAAAATAACTAAAAATGAACTGATAAAATATAATGGATGTTAAAATATAAAATGAACTGATGATAAATTATAATGGGTTGTCAAAAATGAAAGATGTCAAAGATAGTGTTTAATTAGAAACATTAGCAGTAAAGTCAGTTTATGCAATCTGATTTGCAACAGTAATAAAGATGTTGTTACAAAGGAAGTGGTAGTAACTTATGATGTAGTTAGAAATGTAATAAAAGAAAGAATAAAATAGAATATTGCCAATGCAGTAATAACTATTAAATGAGCACCAGGTTTATAGTTGTCCAACTAAGTAAATGTTTTATATAATATATATAAAACGTAATAAGTAAAAGATAAAATGGAAAATGTACAATGAATTATATAGGAATGATTCAAGGGATCTTGTAATATAATAAATATAAAGTCAAATGTATCAAAAATAATATGATTATTAAATGTTAATCAATATTATGGATATGTAAAATAAGGTAAGAATAAGATGTTTTTATTAATTGTTCGTTTTGAGAATGGATATTTATATTAAAAAATGTGTCTGTTAGTGGATCCTTGATGTGAAGGATATGTTTTTGATTTAAAGATGAGATGTCTCTGATAACGTCTCAATAAAAGATGGGTAATTTTGTTAATATGGTAAGATGAAATGTGATTTCATCCATCTTCCGTCATCTATCTTGATTGGTAGTGATTAGGTAAAAATTTATAAAGATTAGATGAGATGCTTGTGTATTGTTTCTAAGAGATATTTGATTATACAATAATTTATAGTGATTTGACAGTTGTTCTTTTGGTGGGAGTTGAAAATGTATGATTGCAATTGAATTATTATGCAAGGTAATATTTAAGGTTTAGACAAATTTCGCGTATAGTTGTACAGCTTTCTGGATTAGAATATGATAAAGTGTAATAGAATTTGTATTCAATGTCATTTATTTATTTTGAATAATAAGAATAATATGATGAAAAGAAAAAGAATATGCTTTGGTAATTTCAGTATAATTTGTAACAATGTTTTATTAGAGAAAAAAAAAGTGTGTATCAAAAAGTATGTATCAAAAAGTATGTAAGCGTTTAACGCTGACCAAACCCGAAGAAAAGTGTATAACTACCAACACTACAAATTGTAAAAAGTTTAAAAAAGATAGCAGCAGTCCGTTTCGATCAGACGACCTCAGGGTTATGAGCCCTGCGCGCTTCCTGCTGCGCCATGCTGCTATTTGATATCTATTATAATTGTAAATTTATTATAATTGTAAATTTATTATAATTGTAAATTTATTATAATTGTAAATTTATTATAATTGTAAATTTATTATATAAAATTAATTTTAAAGCTTTATATAATATATATATATTACGCTACGTATATTATATTTATATATGCGTATATTATTATAGATTATATTATTGTACATTTGTTGTATTGTACTCTTGTTGTTGTACTATGTACATGTTTTATGTATGTTGTTGTATGTTGTACATGTTCCTGAACGTTAAGCCAACAAAAGACTTAGGATTTCTCACACGAACGGAAGTTGAATTAATATACTGCTATCATTTCTTTTATATACATTTACAATATAAAATATAAGCATTATTTTATAAATATGATACCTGTTCATTTTTGCTACATATCCAAAAAATATGAAAGCAAACCTCTATTGTTACAGGGTAGTAAAAAAGTATCTTACAGTAGATTGCTTAAATGTATTTTATTATAATCTATTCTTGACTTTAATTAAGATAAACTCTGAACTAAATCCAAGTAACGCGATTTGACTAGATACTTTAGGTAAATCTGTCCGTTCGTGGTGACACAGCTCAGAACTCTAAAATACATTTTTTATTTATATTTACTTATTTACAATAAATCTAATTATAGGCTATGGAACAATGCGATTACTACCAGCAATATACATTGACCTTCAAACTTTGTATAATAGCATTGTTTGTAAAGGTTCATGATAACTTCTAAAATGTAAACATTAAATTTATGTGGGCATTCTTCTTCGAAAGTGATCATATTACACCAGTAATGCGAAGAACGTACTTACCTATAAAGATTAAACAAAAACAAATTTCATATGCCTATACATTTCAAAGAAAATCACAGAATGCCATTACCCAAAGTCCTACCATTGGTTCCATCTACCATAGCAACAATGCTTGGAAAATCTATACTTTATACTATGAAAACTATGAATAGAAGCAATCTATTACTGTTTAAAGAATTTTTTAAGGGGAAAATTAAAAGTTAAAAGGGTGTTATTGATATGGGATACGTTTTAATACACATATGGTATACCCATATCTTTTTACTTTACCCACATAGTCAAAATTGCTATTTGTAATAAATTATAAAAATCAAGGGGTTGTCAATTGGGATATATAATATGTGAATTATAAAATTGACTTTGATTCTATGATTTGGGGAAAAGAGGTTGGTGTTAATAATTGTAATTGCTATTACTACTATACGATTAATACCTATGATTGGATTATATTGGATTATATAACAATTGATTATAAGTATCAATGGTGATTGAGTAATAAAATATATTTATTTGGAATGGGATTATAAATATATAAAGGGAAGGAAGAAACAGATAAATTCATTAATGTTCATTTAGTCTGCATAGATTATTGGTACTTATATGATTTGGGAGTTGATTATATAATAATTGGATTTAAGTAAGAATGTAATGGATCAAATCATTACACTATTGTAAAATTCATTTTTAAAACTTATTAATATTTTTTTTATTATTAGGTATGGGGTGTAAAGAATCTAAATATTTTTTTTTTTTTTTTTTTTTTTTTTTTCATTAAGGGATAGATTTTTCTTTAAAAGGCAGAGACAAAAACGAGTTCTTGATAGCATCTTCCAGGGCATTCAAACTTTTCGTCGCCAACAGTAATTTCAGCAGTTGCATCGTCAACCCATTGATAAATATAAGGTTTTACAACAAACGTTTGAACGATTTTTTTGAGGAACCAAGGGATTTCAGATAAAATATCAATTTTATCAATCAAATTTTTGAGACTTACAATCATGACAACAGATACATCCTTAATTTCGTCGCTTTCGTTTTCTTTAAGAGTTTTTCCCTTCCAAGTTAATTTGACACGTTGAGGAATATCGTATTCAGTTTCATCATCTTTTTTAAGATCCATCATTTTAACGTTATTTTCAACGCAAACGCTAATTAATTTATTATGAAGAACGATTGAGCCTTGATTTACCTCAACACCGCCATATTGTTTAGTTGTAGTAAACTGCATCATAGATAATGCTGCATTTTTGGCTTGGAAATCGACAAAATTCCATTTAGAAGCAATCAGTTGAGGCTGCATACCTTGAATAGCATGAATAAACATACCATGAGCATCTACTTCATAGAATTGTTTTTCAATAATGATAGTACCCTTAGCAGAACATCGGGGCCAAAACTTATGTGATACGATACCAGCAGCAGATGCTTGATCACTACCGCCCAAATAAGTTTTGCCCTCACCTACTTTAAAACCCTTATCTATACGTACGAAATCTAAATCGACAATTAAGTCAGGATGAGTAATTGAAATTTTGAATTGAGACAAGGTAGGATCCAATGTGATATTAAAGAACTCAGTCTTTACAGAGCGACGATCATCTGAGAGCGTAAATTCAGATGCTTGATTGAAATTTCTAAACTTGTTTGTACTTGATGTAGGGTCATAGAAACGGCAAGTAAATGATACAGTAGGCTTCCAAAGACTATATACTAATTAGTTTCATACAATTACACATTTCTCTAGTACTTGAACTTACCCAATGGCAGAATAAATGAGTTGAACAAAAATGAAACCGCCAGTTTTAGTTGTCATGTAAAAAATTTGGTTTTCGGTAGCTGAACCAGAAGCACAAGCCCATTCGTAATCCTTTCCTACCAATTCGCTATAATATTGACCATCTTTAGCAGTGTCACCTGGTGTCTTTACAGACCCTTCTTCTGTGAGACCAGCAATGTTTGTAACAGTACTTGTGATTTGAGAAACTACAACAAAAAGAAAGGGGATTACATGAGCAATTCAAGCCATTAAATATTTATGATTTATTATTTATTTACACCAAGATGTCATTGTTTAAATATTATGATTTTGTGTAATGAAAAAGAAGAAGGAAAGGAGAGAACCGAAAAAGAAACTCGGTAGTTTTTTTAATCCCTCCAAAAAAAAAAAAAGAGACCTGATCATTCATGCTGCCTTCAATTGGAGGGAAAGGAGTATTTCCGAATGTAAGATACACGTGATTTAAGTTTTAGAAACAAAGAACAGTTTCTTGTATACAGTATACGATCATGATACTAAAGAATCAGGCCATTGAAGAAATGAAGCCAACATTACACAGCATGAATCTTGATTAAAGTCAAGCAAAAAAAAAAAAAAAAAAAAAAAAAATAGCTAAAAAACTAAAAATATTCATACAATCATAGATAGAATTTCGATTTCCATAACAACCATAATTCAGTTCTTTCCATGGTTACAGAACTGCTCATAATGCATATTTTCGGCATCCTGTTCCTGTTACATATTTGGTGAAACCAATTTTCTTTATACAGGTTTCGCAATCATAAAACATTGGTGGCTTGGATTAAGAAAAAAAAAAAAACGCTTTGAAATCCGCTTAGAAGCAAGCAAATGTCAATTGCAGTAAAACAATTTTTTTAATCAGTTTACAATAATTACAATATGCCAACTTTTTTAATTCAATTTGCTCAGGTAAGCATGAAATCGAAATCATTTGATCTAATCTGAAAACTAAAAAGATCATTTACTTTTTCAGTCTCATGATGAGTTTAGACTTCCCGAATTTTTGTCTCTTGCAAAATTAGAAAAAGTTAATGTTAATTACAACAAAGAAGAATACAAATTAGATGTAGGAAATATAGAAAAAAAAAATGTTATTTTATATTTTGCTAATTGTTCTTGCAGAATCCCTTTTTAAAAGTCGAATTAGATTCTACATCAGAGGCACAAAAACTCATTAAAAGAGCCATCTTGATCAAGTAAATAAGAACAATATTCTATTAATATTTTTTTTTTTCAAAAAACTAATGATTGTAAATCAGAAATATTTACGAACTTTGGGGAGATGGAGAAACATACGAGCAAGTACATGAACAAGTTAAAAAGACATCCGATAGATGGGAGGAATACATGACATGCTCATTTAAGTTTGTTGTATCAGCATTTGGATCTACAATTTTATTTAAAGAACAACTTGCCATTATCAATTCTTTCTCATATCTTGGTTTTCAAGGAGTTATTGACATGAAAAACCCTGATGTACAATTCCATGTTTTAGCTGATTATGGGTTTGAAAATGGAACAGAAAGACCTGCACCTCTTCACATTTATATGGGCAAATTAGTTGCTACTGGAAGCCGTGATTTGGTTAATTTATACAATTTGAAAAAGAGAAAATATTTGGGTACAACTTCAATGGATGCTGAATTATCATTAGTTATGGCAAATCAAGCATTAGCTGCACCTGGAAAAATTGTTTATGATCCATTTGTTGGAACAGGTAGCTTTTTATTCACTTGTGCTCATTTTGGTTCCTTTACAATGGGTTCGGATATCGATGGAAGACAAATTCGTGGAAAAGGAAAATCAGGTGTTCAATCAAATATTGAACAATACAATTTACAAGGCCGTGTATTAGATGCTCTTGTTTTTGATATTTGTCATAATCCTTGGAGATCTCAACAATGGTTAGATGCTATTGTTACTGATCCTCCATATGGTGTTCGTGCTGGAGCAAAGAAATTAGGTAGACATGATGGTAAAGAGCTTGCTATGCGTTCTTATGATGGTATTCCCATGCATACTCGCGAAGATTATTATCCGCCCACAAAACCATATGAAATGTCAGAAGTACTTATTGATTTATTGAACTTTGCTGCCGAGAATTTAGTATTGGGAGGAAGATTAGTTTATTGGTTACCAACAATTGTAGATGAATATTCAAATGCTGATGTACCTCAACATCCTTGTATGACTTTAATATCTAACAGTGAGCAAAACTTCGGTCAATGGTCTCGTCGTTTGATTACTATGGAAAAGGTGAAAGATTGGAACAAGGAAGAAACTGCTTCTGTTGAACAAACAGTTGTTTCTGATGCTGAAAAGGCTGAAATTATGGAAAAAGGTACCGAAGATCCCAAGAGACCAGGCCACTTTTTGTTCCGTGAAAAGGTAATTTAATAGATTATATATTATTTACAAACTATTAACAGTACTTTATATGATAGTACTTCAACTTTGGCCGTGAAGACAATTAGATAATTTTTTTATTTATATAAATATAGAAAAAATGTAATTTTATCGTTGAATAACCTCTCCTAAATCTTCAAAATCCATGATTTCTTCACCAATGTCTTCTGAATCATTATTATTGTTAATTCCATATTCTTTTTGTATATCTTTAATTTTATCAACGACAGATTGATTTGCCAAATATGATTCTAAATGTACTTTATGCTGAATAGATGATTTCAATTTCAATGTATTTTGAGCATATTGTGTTCTAGCTGATTTAAAAGTATCCGCGTCGCATTGTAGATTATTTTGAGCATTAAACACTTTTTGTTCCTTATTCTTTAGTCCACTAGGAAAGCACTTGGACCAGCTATAAAGCATGTGGTAACATTCTTCAATTTGATTCACCCAAACATGACATAGTTTATATAATCTACTGCAAATACCCATATAAACAATGGCAAGCGATACAAAATGTTCCAACTTCAGTAGTGTAGAATTAGCTCTGTAGGTTTCTATTAATGCAATTTTTATCTAAAAAGAACTAATGTCAATCGTAACATTCGACAGACATAACGTTGACCTAGCTTACTTTATCTAATAACAATGCAGCCCCAATCAATCGATGCATTGTGTATTGAATAGATTCTCTACTAGGTATATAATTCCATTTTGTTGCACATTTATCTAAACTAAGGATATAATGCTTATTTAATATATTTTAACTTGATTGATTAAAACCTATTTCACCTTTTAGCGTCCCAAAAAGAAACGTATAATCTTTCCAACTCTTTATCAATCTGCAAAGCCTTCAACCGCTTTAGTAAACGCCGAAGTTCCATAGATCGTTTAAATCGATGAAAAGGCCGTTGCTGATTCAAATTTTTATAATGAAGTCTGTCCAATACAGCAACTTCGAGCCAAAAACTTTTGCGCTCTTGAAATAGCTCCACAAATGTCTTTAATGATTTTAACTGATCATCATGATTAATTTCTATTTTTTTATTAATTCGAACATTAGAGAGAACAAGGCTCGGTGGCAGTGGTGGGCTTAGAATTGTGTAATAAGGTGTTGTTGTCATATCTTATATTATATAAAAAAAGCCAGAAGGAAGAATGTACGCCACCAAAGTACATGAAAAAATTTAGAATATGCGGAGATTTACCACCATTTATTGAAGGCTGCAATGATGAAACAGCCTTCTAAAAATGTTGAACATTTAGCCATCACCTGGACAAGTAAATTATAGAGATGCAGGAGGAAGTATACTATCAATCTTTAATAATTAGATTTAACTGATAACTATTTAATCATTAAATTGGATCAAACATGCTTATCAGCCTTTCAAGTTCGTTTATTTTATTTATAAAAACAGTTTTAAGTTCTTTTATACTCCAACAAGACACATTTATCTATAAATTATAAAATAAAAAATATCAATAGATTAACTTTTAACAAGCATTATAAAATCAAGTTTTTTTCTTTTTCTTTTTTTATAAAAGGTATGCTTTTGATAGAGTGAAAACCATTAAATATCAAAGCGGGGGTTCTTCTGTGTTTATTTATCCCAAAAAAAAGATGCAGCTAAATAGGTAAAATTAATATTTCTTTAACTATTGTTAAATTACAAGGTGTAACCGTACACAATGGTAGATTTTGTGAGTATTCCTGTTTTCTGGGAAATAAGCTCAAATCAATTTAACAAGTTGAGTACACGCAAATCAGATTAAAGCTTTATTCAGTGCATCACATGTGCACAATGTCAAAATTTATCCAATAAATGAATAGTATAAAGTCATGCCTGATTTCATGTATCTAATGCGAATGAGGAAGAGGCCTAGGATCTAACAAGTTTGATTCATTAAAGAGACCTCTCCTTTATTTGCTCTCTTATCTTCTTTTATATTTTCAATTACTTGACCCTTTTTTTCCCCTTTACTTTCCATAATATGAATGTGCCTACTACAACTGCTACTTCTACCACATTACCTACCCAAAATCAACAACAAGAAATGTTGAGACCAGGAGGATTGCCGCCTATTCAGCTCCCACCACCGATTGTACATTTCTATATTGCACCTCCGCCAATGTCATCTTATCAAAGCTGGCAACTACAGCCATTGAATACAACAACAGCAACATCAACAGCAATCGCACCAGCACCAGCACCAGCACCAGCACCAGCACCAGCACCATCGAAATCAAGTTCCAAAGTAATTATAAAAGAAAATAATAGAAGACTATCACATAGTGCAGTAGAAAAAAGAAGAAGAGAGAAAATGAATGATAAAATCGACAGATTAAAAACGTTGATTCCATCTTGCAAAGCCCAATTTCCTACATCTGTACAGCAACCAATTCATAAACTAAGCGTTCTTCAAGCAGCAATTGATTATATTCAAGAGCTACATGATCAATTAGAGACTAATTTACCTCAAGATGATCCAATTATAAAGAATCTTTCTGTTGTTATTATGAATAAGAATAAATCGAAATAAAATCTTAAAATGTTTGGCCTTTCACATATAGAGATGCCCCGGTTCCAAAGTCAGCATCGTGTTTATATATCTCTTTTTTTACAAGTTTCAAAACTTGGTAATAACTGTTATTTCTATTTTATTTCTTTTTTTTATATAGATATATATATATATATATATATATCAACAACATCAAAAATATGAGCTCTTTTGCTGTACCTCATTCTTCTTCTTCAACTCGTAGATTATCGAAAAGAAAAAGACAAATTGAAGAAGACGAGAATAATTCTGAAGGCCCTGACGATCAGCCCATTTCTCGTGATGCCTCTGGTAAATGCTATGAGTACATGTAGATATTTTCTTAATTTTAAACAAACTTTTCAGATGAGGATAATACAGAATCTTCACTTCCCCCTCTTTCTCATCCACACAACTCAACAAAAGAAGAATTAATATCTTCTACAAAAAGACAACGCCATTTAGGTCCTTTTGTTTCCTCTACAAGTGAAGAAGAATCCGATGCTAACGCAGTTGCTGCTTTACCTGAAGGAATTGAAGAACAATATGGTTTTAAGATCAATTCTGTAAGTCATTTCTTGATATCCATGGTAACAAAAATCCTTTCATTAATTTCATATATTGTATAGCCTCCTATTGGTAGACCTGTTCGAATTTATTGCGATGGTAACAATAAAAAAAAAAAAAATAGCAATAATTTTAATTTGTGTTATAGGTATCTATGATTTGTTTCATTTTGGCCATGCCAAAGCTTTAGAACAAGCTAAAAAAGCATTTCCGAATGTATATTTACTAGTTGGAGGTACACATACACACACACATTTATATATATATTCATAAATACAAAATCTCTGTGAAAACTAATCCATTTTGAAAGTTTGTAGTGATGCAGAAACTCATAAACGCAAGGGAAAAACTGTTATGACAGATTTAGAAAGATATGAAGCAGTTAGACATTGTAAATGGGTTGATGAAGTCATTCCAGATGCTCCTTGGTTTGTTGACCAAGAGTTTCTCGATAGCCATCAAATTGATTATGTAGCTCATGATGCTGAACCATATCAAAGTAAAGAATCGGGTGATGTATATGCTTTTGTCAAAGATCAAGGCCGTTTCTTTCCTACAGAACGTACAGATGGTATATCTACATCAGATCTCATTACTCGCATTGTTCGTGATTACGATGCTTACTTGAGAAGAAATCTAGAAAGAGGTGTTACAGCTAAAGAATTAAATATTTCATTCTTGAAGGAAAGAAAGATTAAGACTAAAAAATCCATCCAAGATCTAAGAAAGACCATCAAAACAGCTATTAATGATACTATGTTGTTGTGGGAAGATAAAAGCCATGAATTTATTCGTGGTTTTAGTGGAGTATTTGGTGCTGAAGATGTTGTAGATAAACTTTGGAAATACCGTAACCGTAATAGGTTATTGTCGGATAGTGTAGAAAGTAGTCGTGCTAGTAGTAGAGTACAATCAGAGGAAGAAGAAGAAGAAGAGGAGGATGAAGAAGATCTTGAATCTAAAAAGAGTGATTTAACTGCCTCTGCCTCTGCTTCTGATAAATAGTTTGGAGCAACATTTATAAATAAAAATATTTACAGTTAGAATATATCAAAGTTCAACATTTCCTAGCACTTTTTACGTTTTATTTGTTCTAATTCTTGTCAAATCATGCTCTATTCATGACTAAGTGATTTGGTAATAATGAGCCATATATTACTTGCGTAAACTTCAATGATTCTTAATCATTGATCATGGCTAAATTCAACCATCAAATAAATCTACCGGTGCTTCAAAATAGAAACAGTGAAAATAAGAAACTTTATGCCAAACCATGATTTAGTAATTTGGCAATTGTGAGCTATTATTGCATAAATTAAATGAACAAAGCTGGTAGTCATTCTATATTCTATAGAACCTCTATCTAACTTTCGAAAAAAGGAAAGCCCTCCACTCTCTTAAACTTTAACTATAGACGAACTTATGCAATTGAAATTGATAATCTAGAAGCCATAAGTTCATAAAAAACTATGGCATTGCAACTGATTTATATTAGTCTTATTGAAGGAATGCATGTATAAAAAACTGCCAGTTTTTTTTTATACTAATTCTGCATGAAAAAAGTGATTTACTCCATTTTTATTGTTTACCATTCGCTGAGTTTTGACCCCATGTCTATTGTTTCTTCTTTTTATTATAGTATGAGTGAGACATTAATGACATTATACATCAAATGGGGCCAATTATAACATGATTCCATAATCCTTCAATTCTGAATCGTACGATTAATTTTCCCATTTCGATTTGCATATATAAAAGAAGTGTCGAATATTTCCCAGGTTTATTTTCTATTATTAAATATATAAACAAAATGGGCCAAATTTATCAATTTTTCAAGCATTCTGCATCGAAACCAGAAATCTATCCTCTTTTTATTATTCTCGGTGGTGCCGTTTCTGGTATTGCTTATATGGGCGCACATCAAGCTCATGCTCCTGATGTCGTTTGGAATCACAAGACTAATGCTGAGCCATGGCAACATGTCAAGGATGGTGAACAAGTCAAATTAGCTGCTTTCAATCAAAAGTACAATGGCAAGTATACTCGTAAGGAATGGTAACTGCAGTTACCCATACACTCTGCTATCTATATAATCTATTTAATCTGAGATGCTGTCAAAATATTTCATTTTATTGTATATATCTTCTCGAAAATGCGCATAATGTTCAAATAAAAAACTCTCTTTTATTATAATTTAAATTTGCATAAATTGCTTATCTTTATGTGTCACTCGCGTGTAACCTAGCCTTTTATTGTTTTATAGCAATGATGATCGAAAGGCTTGTATGAAGGAGCGAAGATATTAATAATGGGGCTTGCGTCGCGCAGTCCATAATGCTCAAGGTAGTCCAACAGTCGATAGTTTAAAAACTATTCAGAATTATAAATTCTATTAGCAGTTCTCTATAATAGGTCCTCTTCTTAGTGTGAAAATAATAGAGCAGAATTATACATACATGCTATATGATGTAGTATCCAAGCAAAAAAAAAAAAAAAAATTACATAAATCAGATCAGTCAAAGATGCCGGGGAAAGTGCACATGATGAAGATCAATTTGAGTAATAAAATTTTGTTCGAGATAAACACAAAAGAATGTTCAATACACTAAAAATGCCATGAAAAGTAGAATTTCATGCCTATTAAGTTATAAATCTCTTTTGTTGTATATAAAAGAATTTATATGAATATACGTTGTCAATAAATAAAGCCATTGTACTGAATTATGCTAACACGAGCTCAGTTGTGCCAACACAAGCTCAATCTCAACTTGTCGTCGAATTATCGAATTATCGACAACCAGGACATTTTAAAGAAAACTCATGCTCTATTCTTGAAAGATACTTCAGATTTAATAGTTTTTCTGGTAAAAGATCATAAAATTTGGTTGAAAAAGAAGTTCCATATCAACAAACCAACATTTGTACCATATATAATCGCATTTTCACGCAAATCACCAATACCGGAAACCAAATAAACAGAAAAACACAACACATCATAAATTTCAATAAAATATCCTTGACAATTAATATATTATTGCATTTAACGCAATGTTAATTACATTAGTAGCAATGGTTTCTACCCATGTTTTTTTGTTAATTTGACTAAAATGTGTTAAATTTCAGATTTAAAGATAGAAGAAGCGTTAACTAAATATTCTCGCCTGAAAATTGCTTTTGATATATATAATAAATTTAAGAAAAATGGTTAATAAGTTCGTAGCATCTTTGATATGCTGCATTTATCCTAGTCAGATTAAAAAGTAATAAAAGGATAAAAAATCCAATTGGGATAATTGGGGAAATGTTAAAGTAAAAAGATATAAGAGGATAATAATAAAGTTATTTGAAATTAGAAGCTACGATTTTTCGAGGAGAGCTGTTGAACAAAAAGATTACCAGGAGTTAGTTGTGGGCTAAGATAGAAGCCTTGTTTCTGTTAGAATTAGTAACGAGGAGTCGGTAGTAGCTTTAAAATAGGATATATAGCTTGCTTTAGGAGTCCAGTGGCATTAAATAATGATATTGAGAGGTGGTTTATTAAAGTTCACAGTTTGTCTCGGAAACTGTGGCTGTAGCTGTCTGAAATAGCATTCGGGCCATCGATCTAGAAAACATCTGCTGGTTGACCATAGCAGGAAGTATTAAGTCGATCAATGAATTCTTTAAATATTCATTGTTGTTAGTGGAAATAGTATGCGACAGCGTATTTGATAGGTTCTCCAGTGTGGTTGATTGCCTATTGTAAACGTTGTTATATAAGTTCAGCAGCCCTAAGGTTTCAGTTTTGTTTGGTCATTTTACGATTTTGAGGATCCTTCAAAATGTATCCATCCCAGGGATCAAAGTTGTTAGCAAAGCGAACTCGCTAGGATTCAAGGAGTTTTTTTTTTGGAAATCAGCTGCGTAGTTATGTACAAGTAAAACAGTGATGTTTCGGTCAGGATAATGAATATCCAGGATATTAGCGACGTTACGCTCATCTGGCGTAGATAAGAACGAAATTTGCACACAGGTATGCGAAAATTTGTAGAAATATAAAGGTATTTGTAACCTTGATTTGGTGAAGGAGGTTGGAAGAAACGTAAAACCAATTGTTTCCTGCTGTAGAAAAAATAACTTGCGAGACGGTTTGGCATAGATGGCGTTGTTGAGTTGGGAGCAACTGCAATTTGATTCATTGCTGACGGTGTTCTTAGTGCAGGAAACTCATTTGAATCAGCTGTTGTATTAGGACGGATTATTATAGCGTATATTCGTAACCTTCTTAATATATAAAACAAGATTTAAATTGTCAGTTTTTTGGACGACCAAGACATTGGGTGATAGTATCCGTTGTATGTTCTTTTTAGTAATAAAAAAAAAAAACCGGGTCATATTGTTCTTTATTAATTAAGCAAAGATAAGCAATATGCATATTATAAATATCCGTAATAGCCGATGAGGGTATAATAATGAGGATGAAAATAATAATGATGAAAATAAAAATGGAGAAATTGTCGATAGTAATGCTTCGTTATACATGATCTACTTTTATTGGTAGTAGAAAATACGAAAGCACATATTTTGGTCAAATTAGGAGAAATCAATTGGGAATGGGAGGCACCATTGTGGCGGGATGTTTGGTCTTGACACCATCCATGAAACAAATCAACAATACAAAGCAATTTATTAAAGTCCATTAGATACTTCAAAATATCAACAACGCAACGAGGAGTCAAGATTTCTGCAATTTCATATATGATGTATAAATTGTCATTTATGTGAATGATGATGTAAAAAAATGATTGAAGTACCAATATTCTACAAAGTCAACACCCCTCTGATTGAGTGAATATCAATACTCGTTTTACTGAACATGTCTAACCTTATAAGATCCATACTTGTTAGATAATTGTTATCGAATTCACCAAAGTATTTAGCTTCACCAAAGCCTTGATTATTTAACCATTTGAAGGCTTCAAGAGAGCTAATCACTGCATCTGGAAGTTCAGTTGCCAATTAACTATTACCATCCTTCACTTCACTGGGTATTTCATTTGTCATAATAGTACAAATAAAAGTATCGTCTTTACTGAATAGATTTATTTTTATACTTACCATCTAAGAAAGTTGCCACAGGATCGTCAAACAAACCACATAATAAGGGATCGATGTATCTAGTGCATAACTCGTTTTCTTTTATGGTCTCCGTGATGGGCGCATTTGGAACTTTGGCTATGATATTGGCCATAGATTTAACGATTTTAAAACTATTCTTTTGTAAATTTATTTTCATATTCAATAAACAAGCGGCATCTTCACTTCTAGTAATCAGTCCTTCTTGACTTTGTAAAATAAAAATATCAATATAATGCTAAGATTTGTATGTAAACTGATTAGATAAATCTCTATAACTCTAGTAATAGTATTGATTGTATCCATAGGTAAGTTATCTTCATTGATTCCCAAAAGCTTCTTTACATCATCCATAATCAGATTCAAGTTGCTGACACCAAATACATTCACAATGTCTTGATTTATTCTTTCCGGGTTTAACAATGATATTGATGAAATTGCCCTAAACGTAGGATACAAGTATATAGTTAGATACAGAAACTACTTGATTACATAATTAATGTAATATTTACATTATATGGTGTACATGAGTTTTGACATGAAACTTGGTCTTACGATTTTTGAGAGACAATTGAAATTGATAAAAGTGCTGAGATATATCAAACCCATTTAATACGTATCGCTTGGATTCTTCAGCAAGTTTAAAACAAAGTTTTGATAACTCTACACAATCCTCATCCTGCGACTTTACTCTTGGATTTTTTATTGGTGGCCCTTCTCTTTTCCTAGCTGGTGTAGTAGCACTGGAGGAAACGGGAGTAGCAGTGGAGATAATATTTTCCAATGAAATAATACTTGTATCACCAACCCTAGGTCTATTTTCAGATAATCCATGCGCATGATGGCGAAGAGGTTTTGATTCAATTTAATTTTGCTGATTTGGAGTAGTATTTGCAGAAGGTTTCTTCGAAGTAGCTGTAACTGAATTATACTGTTGTTGTTGAATCATATTCACCCATGGCTCCCTCACCTTTCCTTTCTCTGAACGTTGAATTTCTTTAGACTGATTCTGAGCCGCCAAGAGAGCTGTCATTCGGCCTTCATAATTAAGGGTTTCCTTCTCGTTGGGTCTCCTCCAATCCTTGCAAGTTTTATCAAACTTCATCTTGAGAATTTTATCAACAGCAGGGCGCAGTAAAAAAGCTTTGACACGCAGAGCAAACTCTGATAATAGTCTGATATCCTTATTGTTCATACGCTCTACTTTTATTATTCTTTGCAAGCTTTCAGTATGGCCTTTGGTAAAGTCCTTATATGAGTACGCAGCAGCAGATTCGTAATTTTGAAAAAAAAACATTTACCAAATCATTGCAGTCCTTCCGTTTTCTCACTTCATCATAGAGGAACCCATTAGGAATATGAAGTTCTTTCCTAAGATTAGTATCAAGAACAAATTCATCTCGTAAATGCTTAAGCGTCGGTTTGTCAGGTATAATCATCTTGAGACAATAATAGGCAAATAATGCGAATTGAAAGAAGGCACAACGCGTTTCGCGTAGAGATGGAACATAAAATCAAAAAAATATTTTTTCTTTCATTTATTAAAAACAATATCCCTTCACAAAAGTTTTCTAGATAAACAGTATAAAGCTCTTCAAATTGAAGGCGAGTAGAAAGCTTAACATTATAATTTTCAAATATTAACCTATTTTCCCGTTGGGATTAAGCCTGCATAAGCATAAGGTACAGCTCATGTAAGCCTAGCCAGATATTAGTTGATCAAATTACCAAGCCCTGAGCTCTGCCAACCTATGACGGTTAGTTCCAGTGGTATCTTGTTTTAGACGCTTTATGTGTTATGAAGATGGTAATTCAAACAGATGCGGTGCGTTACTACATTATTTTTTTTTCTTGGATATATTTGACTGACCTAGTTCAAGAAAAATCTTTCAAGGATTTAACATTGCTCGTTTATGGCTTATTACACCCCTTTTGCAACAAATGTTCCTCAAATTTGCAAACCCTTGTAAAATAAAGATTTCAGTTGACTTGTTACAAATACATCATGATCACACAGAGTGAACTATCTTTAGCTATTAAAAAGCCTAAATAACCTATATAAAACGAGATTATCACTGTTGAAGAACATATAGCTGTTCAAAGTGTATGTAATTGCGATTAATGCTTCAAAATACTCTTATAACCTTTACAAAATAAAAGGAAAATCTATATTTATAGAATTGCATTTTTTGAGCAACAGAACACATCACCATAGACTGGATATTTCAAATGTCTACTTGGTAACTGTAAAATTTTGTTTTCATCAAGATACCATCCATAGAGTTCTCACAAAGTCAAGTCTATATCTTATACTGTAATTATTGGAATTCTGTAGATGACTCATAGGAATTTATGGTTGTGCAATGATTCTGAAAATTTAGAATAAGCTTCTCACATGAAAAAGCTGAGGGTATGTACAGATCTTTCTCATTGTACAATTGATAACATAAACCATTCTGAATCAGCATATAACTGTATTACAAACTTAAAATGTCCAAAAACAAAAGAAACTGGAAGAATATATACTCTTTGCAAAGCTTTTTTTCTGACTTGACCTCCTCAGTATTTATAGCAGACTGTACTTTGTATATAATACAAAATTTCATATTCTGTACGGCGCTTTCCAGAGATCAATCACAAAATGAAATAATAAGATAACCGATTTCTTAGAGTTATGATAATGAGGTTCATTTTATTTGCGTTCCTTTGTAGTAAAACAATATATCCAGCTCCAATATGACCTACCAAATGGCGCATAAAATAATGCTCAAGAAAATAAATACCAAAATACTGTATAAATTCCAATATATTTGTTTAGTGAGGAAACATTGACCTTTCAGGAAGATTAATTGTTAAAGACTTTTGCAAAAATCTACACCAAATGTGCAGCTTATTTACTCCGCTGAGTTTAAAATGAAAAACGACAAAATTGAAAAAAATCTAGAAAAAAATTTAAAACTTTAAATGCGGTACAAAATACATAGTAAGTCGAGCTAGCTTCTTAAGTCATTTCGATACAACTTTAAATTTTATATTGAAAGGTGTAAATTTTAAGAAAACTTTCTTAACAAAATTTACTGCAAAATCGAAGTAAAAATTTATGAGTTTTTTAGCTTTTTCTCTAAATTTTAAGTATTTTTTTTTTAAATAAAACCTTTTGAAATAATGGTGTGCAATAATGTCTATAGTTCAAGATATTACATGTAGCTTTAGCTGCATTTTTCATGGAGAAATTCGAAATTTTGTGCAATTTTTTTTTGAAACCAAAAAAAAAAAGAACCAATGAATGCTCATGAAAAATTGATAGATAAATCCACCAACAAATTTTTATAAATTTTTTTTATTTCCTCCATCAAAAATTGGGGTATCTTAAAAAACTAACTTATTATAAATAGATATGAGTTAGCGCTATGATTTGAGTATATTGGACGTTTTACTTATTATGTAGTACACCTTGTAAATTACTTTGAAACATTGAAAATATCGCCAAAAATGAAATAAAAAAAAACCTTTGGTACTCAAATATAATAAAAAGCATATTAAAGCAAGTATATTTTACTAAAAAAGTAACTCTATATCTTGCTTTTTTGACGAGATATGTCACAGCAAAGTTTTGACTTTCAAGCAGTGAAAAAGTGAACTCAGACATTCAAAGAGTTTATTCTGCATAATGAAATAAAGTAAATAAAGATTACAATATTATAACACAGTTTTAGCATCTAAGACATGCTTCAGCATTTATATTCTTTCAGTTTATCCTTTGAAAAAGCTTGAAGGAAGCGATTACAAATTAGTTATAAAATGCCTCAAATTCATATTAGGAAGCTCATTGTTTAAACAGTTACTGTACAAAATAATGTATTTTCTAAAACAATAATGTTTTAAAGCCTACAGGCAAGCCTCATTGGCCGATTAAAAAGTATTTCTTGATATATTTACCAAAATTGAGGAAAAAGTCAAGAAATAATATATGTATAAAATAATGATGTGTTTATTATTGTAAGGATATTAAATTGGGGTTATGAAGGTCTAATTGTACAACGGTCTATTTATACAATATTTGAAAAATATTGACAAACTCTATTGCTTAACAAGGTAGCATCATCGCTTCTAATAATAGTGCCAATGTACCCATCAGGTCTTACAAGTGCTACTTGAACCTTTTCTTCCTCACTTAAATGATTACTCTGACCATTTACTCTACGATGATATGCTCTATGGCATTGTGCTTGATTTAATTTATCAATAACGACTCTATCACTGTCCAATAGTTTTTTATAATTGGATACTTGATCTGCTGTGCTTGTAGTGATAACTACGACATTTGTAGGTGGCAGTAATGTTGTTGCTTTACTAGTTTCATCCAAGAATTTAGAAACAATGTCATGAGTGGAGCGAAGATCGTGAGCTAACACAAACAGTGTGTACGACAGCCATTTAGGTACTTCTTCATTCTTTGGAATGGCATCAAAAAGACGAGTCTTTTTACCAGTAGAAAAGCCAAACACCTTGAAATTAGGAGCGCGCATACCAGGTTTCATATAGTATTCGGATTTAAGTTCAATTGCCTCATCTTCCCCAGGAGCCCACACCAAAGAAATATCGTCTTTACTATTGTTTTCATAACTGATACCATAACCAGCTGTAAAGAGTCTATGCTTTTCAACAACATCACAATAATCGGCAGCTTGATGTCCAGCAGCTGCTTTGGCTGCAATTTTATCAATTTCCAACACATTTTGAGCAACGGGCCATCTTTCTGAGTGATATGTAGTAAGGTATTTACGATCGAGTTGACCTCTCTCTACCATGACAATCTTCCAAATCTAAGATACATAAAATGTTTAGTATATGTAGATAAAATTGTATGTATTGCTCAACAATTACCAAATTAAAGATATCCCCAAAACCAGTATTTACTCCTTGACCTAGAGTTGGACTCTGAGAATGAGCAGCATCACCACAAAGAAACACCCTCTGATCATCTGAATCAAGCTTAGAAGCATAACGCTGCCCTACCACATAGACTGACCAATACAAAATACCCAAAAATTCAATACGATGAGGTAATAGTGCTCTTTTAGCTTCTCTTTGAATATCTTCCAACTGAATCTTATTTCTGTTGTGTTGTTCTTTTCTTTGTTCGTGCTCATTCTCATTAAAATGAACAAACAAACGCGTAAGACCATTTTCTCTAGGAAACATGCTAATAGTTTTGGCATGATTACTCTGTACAATACTAGTAAAAACCAGATATTAGTCAATTGCGTTATGCAATTTTAATTCAATAACTTACCAGACTTCTTTTCTGCTTGCAAAGTTAGTTCTAATTAATGCATCCAAGACACCAGCATGTGTTTCGCTAGTTTCTCCTTCGTTGGTAATACCAAGCTGTTGACGAATATCACTATGAGCACCATCACAACCCAGAACATACTTGCATTGGACATCTTCAGTACCTCTTCCCTCTTGCAAATGCATTACAGTAGCAATAACTGGATACTCACTATCTTTATTCTCATCACGATCCATGCTTACAACAGTGGAAGGACGTTCAACCTGGACATCATGCTGCGATAGTTGACTTTGCAGACTAGATTCAGTAATATGTTGACCAACACATAATAAATATCTAAATTAAATGAATATTAGCTTCATTTTTTTTTATCTAATTCAAGTACTTACTCATGCTTTGATTCAGTTTCTTCAGGAACAAAAGGAATTTCTTTTTGCAATACACCATTCATATAAGATGACATTTTTTCAACTTTAACACCTGTCTTTAATAATTCATCTTCAAGACCGGCTCTCTCCAATAATTCAAGAGTACGCCCATGAATCCAATCACCACGACCCCAATGATTAGGTTCATATTCAATATCTATTCAAACATTAGTAAAATGTTGTAATTGAGTATATTAATCACAACTTACCGACAATACGAACAGTGAGACCAGCTTGAACAATAAGATTTGCTGCCAATAAACCAACAGGACCTCCACCGACAACGAGAAAATCAACCTTGGAGGCAGGAGCGGGTACAGACATATCAGGGGTAACCATATTTTAGTATAAATTTAAAATGGATTATATAAAAAAGAAGAAATAAAACTTTCTATTATTTAATGCGCATTTATAATAAAACAAACTAATATACATGTGTGTGTAATCATGAGTTTTTAGGGTTTAAACTGATATATTTCATATAACAGTATTGTAGTAATGTAGTAATGTTAAAAATTGTGGCATGATTTTTTCTTTCGCATGTACCTGATTATGGTTCGATATCTGAATTTCAAAATTAAGAAATAAAGGTATTTTGACTCAAATTGACCCCTGACGCTTCCATGATCATCTCCATTGCTTCCGGTTATATAAATATTTACGCAAATTGAAAAAAAAAAATCCTCATGCAGACTACTTAAATTGCTTAACATATTATTTCTCTATCGTATTAAAAGCAATAAATGTGATGCAATTATAGTATGTACTTGAGATTTTTCAACTGATATTAGTTTGTTTTGTAGGTTACTATATATCGATGTTATCTGAATTAATTGCGTGAATGGTGAAAGAAATCAACGCTGTTTAATTAAGCATCTATCATAGTAATATCGTTTGTAAATATCGCTCTACAACACCAACATCGTTGTACATGCGCCATTCGGAGCTTATAACACTAAAGCCGTCTTTTGCATTGTTTAGATCATCTAAAATGTCCTCAGGAATAGGAAATACGCAAAACCATTATCAATTAATTTGCTTGGATAGAATATACTTAGTTAAATCCAAAAAAATTCTTCAAGAAAATATATTAATGGATAGTTTTGATAGTGTATTAATCAACTTTATTGAAGAAAAAAGTATTCAAATATTTTTTACTGAATAACTATATGCAAGAAGCCAAGTTATTGGCTTCTTTATATATATAAAATGTGTATATATAATTGAGAATATATATAGATGTAAAAATAGGTTAAGAGTAGAAGGAATAATAAGTAGTGATAGTGATAATAAAGAAGAAAGAAAAATAAAAATATAAACGGATATAAAAAGAAAAATAAAAAGTAATAATTATAACAATATAATGAATATATAAAATAGAGAAAAAAAGAGAAAGACGTGATATAGTATATAATTAAACCATTGCTTGAGGATTTAAGCGATGATTTCCCCAACCCAACGTTGTTTCTGCACCCAAGAACAAAACCTTCCATATTCTAAATATGCAAGTGATGAAACCGGTAATTCCTTTGTTTCCGGGCGCTTCTTCAACATAAGCTTGTGCTAAATCCAAAGCAACCCAAGCTGCATCAACAAAACATGCTGACACTTGCATCAAAGGAGAAGCTGTATTTGTTTGACGGTTATTATCATTGAAATTTGTGATTGTCAATGATCGATTTTGATAATGAGTTGGTAGTAAGGTACCATAAGAGTTATGTTGAATGCTTTGAATATTGTCTTCTTCCATCATAATATCTGCTAGTGATTGATATGAGCCACTTGAATGTTGTGCAATAGATTTCTCATCGGAATGAACTGTACGAAGGTCTGTGCGTTGGCTGCTATTACTGATAATGCTGCAAGAACTATTCTCGCTACTGGTGCTGCTGTTACTGCTGCAGCATTCACAATGTGCATTATGCTGTTGTTGATTTTGATGTTGATGCTGTTGATGATGGTGTTGTTGTTCGCTATCACAAGCGATTAAAGGAGTTAATAGTGCATTGCCGTCGTCCATTACTATAGGTGCGCTCAATACAACAGGTCTTAAATCTGCAGAACGATACCAATTTAGTACTTCTGGAGACATTGAAAGATTCATATTATGTGCATCTGTAATAAATGCATCCTCTGTTGATTGGTAATTGGTTTGCTCTTCGTATGCATTGTCGTATTTATGATGTTCTACTTCTTCTTCCTTTTCCTCCTCAACTTCCTCCTCCTCTTCTTCTTCTTCTTCCTCGTACTCTTCCTCTTCTTCTTGTACCATTTGAAGCTGACCTTGATATGAATTACTATTATGAACAATCGATTTGTAAGGATTGTTGGAACTAACTACATTATGGTACATTGGGTCATCATCATCTTCAGTTTTATCATCTGGGTTTACAACATGAAGAGTTAATCCATTTGAATTATATCTACTGTGACCCATCCACATATTTTCATCCATGACTAATGATGAAGAATGTAATTCATCTTTTTCATCATCTTCATCTTCAGCCATGAACTGTGAAGCATCAGGAGCCGAAGCACTCATAACCATTACACCTTCATCTCCAATAATAAATGCATCATCATAATAATCGTATTCCTCTTCATCACCATATTCATAATCTAGCTGCTGTCCTTGATTTTCATCATTCTGATAGTACTGCTGTTGTTCATTATCAGATTCCTGATTACTTTCTGAGGCCATTTGATGCGGGGTATAAATAAAATCGCCTTCAGTCATCATCACTTTAGGATGAATCACGGGAAATCTCAAGAGAATTTGTTGAGATTTACTGAATACACTGTGAATTAACCAATTTTCGAGAAAGGTATAAGGAGGTTTCTTCCTATAGGAAGGACTATTCTGACGCGAGATCTTATGACATGTTGTATAAAATGTTCTGTTTGCGAGGTAGAAAGTCTCGTCTCCTTCAATCTCTTCTTCTTCCTGTAAAAATTCTGTAGTTTGCGGTAAATTAAATTGATTCTCGTCTTGCTCATCTTTTTCTTCATCTTCCTCTTCTTCTTCCTCTTCTTCATCTTGCAAATAATGAACTGCTTGATTCTGTTCTATTTCATCTGAGTCTAGATGAAAATCATCTTCATCTTCTAATAAAATCATAATATCTTCTCCTGGTTCATCGACTTGTTCCTGATTTTCATTTATATTAATTTGTATAGTAGGAATATCAACTTGCAGTTGCTCGCGTTGATTATCAGTTATAACCAATGCCATATTATTTAGATATTATACAGTTTAGCAATTTACAAAAAAAAATGTATAAAGTGTAAAATAGCTGGTAAATAAAAAAAAAAAGTTGAGCTATATAAAAAAAAATATGAAAAAAGAGAGAACGAAAAAGAGAGAGAAAGAGAGAGAAAGAGAGAGTGAGAGAGACACAGAGAGAAAGAGAGAGTGAGAGACACACACACAGAGGGAAAGAGAGAGAGAGAGAGTGAGTGAGTGAGAGAGAGAAAGAGAGAGAGAGGGAAGCGAAGAAATTTTTTCCTTTCTCTCGCTCAATTAAACTTTAACCTTCCCCTTTTCTTATTGTGTGTACCCTACCTTTCCTAGATCAAAAAATCGACACCATAGACCTTTATTTAATTATTTATAATGCACATTCATATTAAATTGTAATATTATATAATTAAATGTTTTTATTGTAAGAGGCACATTTGCTTACTCGAATCTTTTGGGTTATTGTTTTTGAAACAGATGCTTAATTTAGACGAGAAGCAATTCTTGTACCACAAGATTCCATTTATAAACGAAATTTTGATGCCACCATCACACCATTTTTGTTTACATCTCAGTTTTTAGTTTCTTAAAGCATTTTTTGATTTCCCTCACACTACTAAAGCTGAGCTTCTGGTTTGACGAGATACTTAATTACCCAACTATAATACACTGACATCCAACCTAATAATTTTCAGTTCCTCTCTATGACAACTAGGTAGATAAGCTTCATTATGCCTAGCAAAAGCTGCCATTATTTTGTTTGTCTTTTATTTAAACGCAGATGTTTAAATTCTTGGAGGAAGAAGTTTATACAGTAGAGATTACTTTGGGTCACGCTACTATCAATTTATGTATATTTACAAAAATCAGGATTACGCTCCAATCTGTCATGATTTGTATTTATTAACATATTCATATTGTCATATATTCACATATAATTTGTATGCACTAATTAAAAAATGGCATCATATGAACATTATATGACTTTGCTGCAGCTCCATGCAATTTTTCTATCAAAAACCTCCCTGCCGGGTGAATCTATATTCAGCCTAATTTAGAAGTTGAAAATTTACTAAACTTTTTTTTATCCGAAAGTTTCATAATTACCTTGTATTCTTACTTAATTTCAGGTGCTACGAATGAATAACAAATAAATGTTAACGACTGATGCATAGAGTATATTGAGCCTTATAATTATTTGGTTTGGTTAGATTTAACCAAAAAAATTATCAACGTATGTGTATGTAATGATCTAATAATTATCTTCTTTCTTATTTTCGATATATATCAATGCAAGCCTTTTAACTGCTTGGCTTATAAAATAGCTTGTCTGCAGATAGTAATCTAAATGTATTCTTACGTTCCGAAAGGAAGACTTCAATAATTTCCCTAAATCTATAAATATTAAAATGGACCTGTGAGCCTTAAATAAGCTATCAAGTGCAACAGGGAATATTTTTCATATATACATGTACAAATGAAACAGAACCAAGTAATCAAGACCAACAATCCATGTGTAATAGAAGATTAGTTATTAAACTAATACACAAAAGTAGTCTCTAGAAAAAAAAAAACAAGTATACAGTCAAACCTCAATTTAAGGGCGCTCGTGGTTTCTTTTAAAAAATCCCTTATATCGAGGACCTCCCTTAAATCAAATTTAAAACACAGATAACTTCAATTTTAAGAAAGGAATGAAGACATCTTAGATAATCACTCCACATCCTTAATCCACGATACAAAAACCTTCTTTATATCGAGGTTTTCGTTATATTGAGGAACCTTATATCTAGGTTTGACTGTATATCTAAATACAACTTCTTATCACCAAGCCAAAAAATAAATTGTCTATTTTGCATGTAGCAGACATCTCACTCAGTTAAAGCTTACCTTACATTTTTGTTCCTTTTTTTTGTCCCTTTCATATATTGTACTTACAGAATGAATATAATCTGTTAATTACAATTATAACATTATTACTATTATCGTCTTTGTTTTCAATGCAATTTTACCTATTAATATAGTCTAACTATTATTAAAATTAATTCGCGTAACATGATGATGTAATTGTTGTAAAGTGTTTGCCGCTGTTATACATATGGAAGCAATTATGTTTATAAAAAGGCGTGGTAAAGTATGTTTCATTATATTACAATATACACATTAACAATTTGAGAAAATGTCAATTTCTTTTGGATTGTAGTATATTTGTATTTAGTCTAATATTTGAGAGAGGTAAAAAATGTTATTGTGTGAATTTAATGAAATTCACCGTTGCCATGCAATATATTGCATGATTAAAATGATAAAAACCACAAATAACAAGATGTTCAAAGAATTTGTTCGCCTTGAATTTAATAAATAATGTAACTCCTTATTCCTCATAAATATACAAGAAACTTTTGTAAATCCGATTAAAGTCTCTGAATTGAACAAAACCATTTTACTACCCTGCTTCAGTTTACAATGATGAGTTGTTCCATTTGCAACTACAGTACTATATTTTCTAATTTAAACATCCCTTATATACCATTGCATTGCAAAAAAATAATAAATTCGGCAAATTTTCTTTTAACTTTCTATCTCAGGTGTAGCGGCAGTTTAAATCCAAAATTTTCTGATGATGAAAAAATTGGATAAAAACGATCCTAAATTTTTAAAATGCAAAATTGACAGCAAACATGTATAGTATCCTGGCTAACTCTATTAAGTAACCTCAACATAAAATTTAATTTTTTATCTAATGGTATATTTATTGAAAACGTGTATCACCAAAAATTTTTCCAAAAAAGCAAAAACATAAAAATCGGTTTTTAGTGATTCTAGGAATACTTTTATAAAAAAACTTTAAATTTAACAATACGAATAAATAGCGCAAAAAAAATACCTATTATTTGGGGCATTATTTGTCACTCTAGCTCTATTTTTCGTAGAGTTATTAGCTTTCTTCGAAAAAGCCAAATTTTAGACGAGGGTATACAAGGAAAAAATTCATGATTTTTCGAAATAGATTTTATGCTAAAATATCATAAAACTAAATGAAAGAATTATTTTTGGCTTATAAACTATGTGCTTAAACGTTTTCTATCTCGAGTTATAGTCCATTGAAGTTGGGTTTTTGTATGCTTTGAATGGAAATAACTTTATAAGTAATGTATGAGCTAGATTGGGGTGTTTGCTAGAATTTTTTTTCCCCTTTGTATATCTGTTTTAAAATAGTACTCTTTGAGATTACTTCAAAATTGCAAAAGTTATCAAACAAAAAATAAATTTCGTGGTAATTTTTTTTGGTATTTTAAGGTACAGTCGGCATAAGACGGAGTTTGATAATTCAGGTCCCGTAATTCGAGCCTGATATGTAATAAATTTGTTCCTTGAAGGGGTTTTCGGGTGCAATCTTTAGGGCAACGTTGTAAAAAGTATTCTAATATACACACTCTGACCTCCTGTATGCTCTCAGAGCACACGGATGTGCTCAAATGAGATGGTCAATAGGCTCATAAGGTCATCGATGCGTTCATATGAGAGTATTTCAGATACTGACCAAAAAGTAAATCAATGTAAAGTTAAATCAATCCACTTTTGACATATTATTAAATCGTATTTTTGATATAGATTTACGCAACGTGAACGTACTACATTCGAACCTCAATTTAAGGACGCCTGTGGTTTCTTTTAAAAAGTCCCTTATATTGAGAGCCTCCCTTAAATCAAATTTAAAACACAGATCAACTTCAATTTTAAGGAAGGAATGAAGGCATCTTAGATAATCGCACCAAATCCTTAATTCATGGTGGTAATGATGAAATTGATAATATAGAAGAAACAAACTGCAGTAAATAACGAAGTTGTTTACTAAAATAAAAAAATAAAAAATAAAAGCGGTAGAAATACAATTATAATCAGCTAAAGTTTTATTACAAAAGATTTCTGAAGATCAAATATAATTGAAAAAGTATGAGGGTATTTATAGTGATTTAGAGAACTTGTATACCATCAGACTTGAATGGAGTAATCTTCTAATTTTGAGTTGTTGTTACTAATATTATATTGAAAGGATAAATCATGCAAAGCATCGACCATAATGGGTTATATGTCAAGTACGACAGTGTGGGCCATTTGGGAGCTATTGGCTATATCTATTTAGGTAACCTTGATTTTAAGGTGTGAATTCTAAAGTGTGCTTGAAATGTTATTCATTGGTAGTGTAACTATGACACAGGGGAATAGTTGATTGAACCTAATATCTTTGATATTTTATTTATTGAATTAGGTAAAATACTTCTTGGTATATATGTCATTTGTGTAATCGATTGCACTGTGATCAAGGGTGCTATCGTTCACACGACATGTATTGGTTCAAAAGTATTTTGTATTTTCGCATGCGTTTGTTATTGTGTTCACTTTGAGTATCTCTTTATTATTGCTGCACTTTAATATTTCAAGTGGCATGAACTCTGTGAGCGATACTTGTAAATTAAGTTATTTTATGATTATCAAGCTTTTAGTATGTAATTCCACTGCACAAACGATGTTATTCCTGTACATGAAGAAAAATTCTAGCAAGTTTAGATTTTTACTTTAAACTTTGTTGCTACAAATAATGAAGATTTCAAAATACATAAAGATATGGTAAATTTCTACTTACGATATAAAAAAAACCCGTAATACAATGCAGATAGAATCAAATTACATTAAATGGGGTTTCAAAAGATCAGAAAGAAATTTCAATATTTACATCTAGTAAAAAAAATTTGTACCTAAAACTGTTCTTTTTTTTTAATTTTGGGGCCAATAATGTTACAATAAAATAAGGGACATGGGACATGTGGAAAGAAAAAGTTCCCTTAAATATAAATTCGAAATAAGGAATTTTAAAGTGTAAAATTTGTCCATCAGTCTTCGGTGGGCACAAAAGCCTCCTTTATATTGAGGTTTCCGCTATATTGAGGGACCTTATATCGAGGTTTGACTGTAATTGTATTTACACAGACTTATTTTTGTATCCACAAAGTACCATTTCGTAAAAGTTAGCGATAACTTATGCATGAAATCAATGATTTAACTAGTAAAACTATAAACATTTCGAATTCTTATAGGAACATAGGAACCTACGTCAGTACAAGTATTGTTGGTTGTAAAATTAAGAAATACAGTATACCATATATGATGCAAATATTTGACAGCTTAATGATCTGTCCAGAGTTCATTCTTCTTGTCATAAGGCAATTAAAAAAAGATGCAAAAATTACCTCCCTGTAAATTGGTGAAATTAATAAAATAGCAACCATCAATAATCCTTTTACAAAAAATGCATCATAAATGTATCGTATGCCAATGAATTAATATAAATACTGTAAATCATATATCTAACATAGTATTCTTCTACCCAAAAACCGAGATTTTTGTAAAATGGTAGCTAAAAAAACCATTTTTAGGGCCTGCAAGCTTGAAAATCGTTCTAATAAATGGAGCCGCAACCATTATTTAGACCCAAATCGGCAGAAGTAAAATATGTTGTAAAATCAAGATATGAGAAGCAAATATTTACAAGTTTGTTTTTCTGTCCAAAATCAAGGTTTTTGTAAAAAGGTAGCTAAAAAGGGCGTGAAAATGACCTACAGTACCTCGTAATATTTTTAGCCGATATATTCGCAATTATTAACAACCATTATACAAAATTTGTATTACTAGATGCAAACCATAATGCCTAATCCGAATATATAAATTCCATGTCTACCAACGTATTTAATTCTCAAAATTATGATTGTCTAAAAACAGTGTGAAGACCGTGACATGGAAATAACCTACTATCTGGTAATATTTATAGTCAATAAAACCGCCGCAATTATCGGCAGCTCTTTTATAATCTTTTCATCACTAGATTTGGCTCCTCATAATAAACAAGAACATGTAAATCTAATATCAACCAGCTTATTTTTCTTATCAAAATTATAATTTCTGTTAAAGGATGATGTCAAAAAAGATATTTCAGATTACCTACTTGATAATCATTTTAGTTAATAAAACCACAACTATTGGCAACCCTCATACAAACTTTATATCATTGGATTTACCTCATGATGACAACCAAAAACATATAAATCCAACATTTATTAGCTAATCTTTCCTCCCAAATTCTTGGCTTTTGCCAAAAAAAAAAAAAGCGATGAAACCGTAAAAAACCTCTATTTTGTGAATAAAATCATAACTTTCAGAACCCTTATACAAAACACGCGTTGCTAAATGTATTATATGCAACTAAATGGAGTTGCGTAAATCGGATAAATGTTAGCTTTTTTAACGAACCATGATTTATGAATATATTTGAAAAAACCATAGCAACTGAAACCGAGATGGGGGTCATAATAGAAATACTACTAATGTCTATAAAAAATTTAATCAATAAAATCTCTATCAGTAGCTTTTGGTGATAAATTTAATTAGTGCTAGAGACTTACAGTGTGGAACAGCTTACAAACACTAAGTAGATTTTTACCGACTTGGTTTTCAATCTTACCTTTGGCATTTTAGCCATAAGTACCATTGAAATTACGTTAATAAAACCTTCAAGGTAACGTACCAAAATAAATTATTATACCATAGAAATGTATTTACCTCCAAGTAAATTTGATACCAACATGTTGCTCCTAATCTGTCCAATTCAGATATTGTTGTGGCAAAAAATTATATACAGAACGTATTGATTACCTTTTCAATAGTTTCTGGGATGAAACTGAATTGCTTTTGAATTTTTACCAAAAAAAAGATGTTGTAAAAATTAGTGATATAAATCAATTAGATTTATAGTAAATTTTAGAGAAAATAAAAGCTCATTAAGAGAAGAATTTGAATCTGTCAACATTTATTTAATTACTTTAACTTTGGTTGTGTTATTGAGTTTTGTGTTCATTTCATGTTAATTTTTCAAATTTTTCAAGTTTTTTCTAATAGTAAAAAAAATTGCCAAACTGTTACAAATTTAGTACTAAAAGATAGCTATTTAGATGTAGAATTTAGATATAATTACTAGAAATTAGTTCACATATTTCACAGCTCTCTATGAGTGATTTTACTGAATTCATCAAAAAATTTAATTTTAAAATTCTCCACGATTTTTTAGTCGTTTAATAAAAACAAAGTATCCATTATAATTTTCATCAAAAGGGCAATTTAGTATAAAAATTGAATGGGTTGCTTTCCATTTCATATTGCTTTATTAGTTGCTTTACTGTATTCCATTTTCTACGCTTTTCATGTATTTTCGTATATTTTTGCTATTTTTCTTCGTACACATGTTTTTGGGCTTCCATCTCATTGGAAGTTAGAGTTGCCGTCATCCAAAAATGTAAAAATCAGAAGAATTTGATTGGATTTAAGAGTTAGAACGTCATCTAATTTTCAAAAACTAAAAAATTCTTTTTTTTTCCTTTTCTTTCTTCCTTTTTTTTATAGCAATTAAGAAGGTAAGCAAAATAACAATAATAAATACTGCATTGCAATCAACTAATTGTTCTCTTTTTTTACATCATTTTTTTTCTCTTTTATCTTTTAACTGATCAAGGTAAGCAAAAAAATAAAAATAATACTCATAAATTCTTTACTAATTGTTCTTCTTTCTATTTTGTATGTTTCATGTCAAGTGAAAGTGCCTATCACAGACACTTGACATCACTGATTTGACCAGAGCACAGGAGATCAGATAGGCTGTACCTCCTACTCGATTACTTGCGAGCCTTACCTAGCAGTTATTGAGGCTCATCATTGTCCACCAAAGGAGGGGGTAGGCCCATAATACTTTGGTTTTATGGAATTTGAAACATGGTTTCTTGCTTATAGGGAAATCATATTTCAAACTCCGCTTTTTTTGAAAAAACAGGGGGAAACCCTGTTTTTTTGATTTTTTGTTTTTGGTGTGTTTGTAGCCGTTTTAGCCAATAAAAATCGTTTATTTTTTCAGCTCAATCTGCTCTGAAGACCCTTATTTAGCTGCTTAAATTATAAGAATTATTCATAAGATGAAATGTTTGAATACAGTTTTGTATTCCAAATAACGACTTCACATGTTTTATGGCTTTCTGTTGTACTAGGTATTACCAAAGAGGTTTGTATATTGTTTCAGTTAAACTTCGGATAACTTTATAGTTTTTATAATTTTATAAAAATCTCTCAAAATTACTATCATCCAGTTAATAAAAAAATTAGTAACGCATTCAAATACGAAAAAAACTATATATGATTGATCACTATATAGAAACTGTGTAAAGTTTACGTAGGCCTTTGCAATTATTAGCAGTCCGTGTGCAATAATCATGCGAAAATTTCAATAGTCTGCATCTTCCGCAAGAAAATCAGTTACTGAAATTGCAAGACTCTGAATTTTACGCATATTTTTTTATGAGATATTTGCAGTTGCTTGCGAAGAATGCAAATACAGTATATGTTAGCCGCCAAAGGATAACACTACTCTGATAATTAATTTATAATAAATGCACATGATAGATATGTTCTCAAATCATAATATAAAATGCTTCATATGTACATATATGGTCATATCCAATGTTCCAGGGTCTAATCAATGTTATAATAAATTAAAGTGCGTTCACATGATCTACATCATGTCTAATAATAATGCTAATTGCTAATACATCAAAACGATAAATTGCATGCAGACAACATGAAATGGACGGGGCATTGTAAGTACTAGAGTAGCGTTTGTTGCTACGATGTACTAAGATTAAGCCTTTGCCATTAAATTTTTTCCTTTACGGAACATTTTCTAATAATAAAAAAATAGTTTTTTATATACTTTTTTTTTTTTTTTTTTTTTTTTTTTTTTTACTGTGAAAACTATAAACAGTTACATTCCATAGTCTATAATTGCTTTTCTTTCTAATTATTCAATAAAAAATAACATATTCACTTTACAAATTTTATTTCGTTTGGTTAAAGTTACAGTCTAATATTTGCAGAGCTTTATCAACGCTGTATACTTAGAAAAAGGTACACTCCATATGCTAAAATAGATTTTGTATTTTTTCTTTTTTTTTTTTTTTTTTGTATACCTGCTTGAGCAAAATTTGAATTTTCAAAAAATTAGAATTTCATAGCTTTCAAACTTCAAAGTCAAAAACTTGTTCTCTTTTCTACAATTAACCTTATACTAACCACTTTTTAAATACAGTATACCCTAAACGCTGTTAAATAGATATGAGTTAGTTATTCTACTTATCTATATTTATTTTATGTCTCACGAAAGCTTCAAAAATACGTAAAATTTACTTCTTTTTTTTCTTAAAAACCGAATCTCACTTTTCATCCCTGATTTACTTTTTTCCTCACAAAATAACATCAAGAAAAAGTATATGTTAATGTACCTGAGATGCCCAACTCTAATCCAAAAACAAGTATCCAAAAATATCCTATTTTTTACAGTTGGTATAACGTTTTTCATTGCTAATGTTTCAAATTCTGCACGTATTTTACTAGTAAAAATCAAAAACTTTGAGTTTTCATATATCCACAAAAAATTAAGCTATACTAGTTTTTTCAGACAATAAAAGTTACTTGTTTTGAAGCTCTTTAAAACATATTTAAGCATAAAAAAGTTTTGAACACTTTTTTTCTTTTTCCTTTTTTTGACATTTTTTGTAGTATAGATTTCAAAATATTTATTAAATTGAGTAGCAGTTGTTTTTTGTTAATGTTATAAAGCTTAATGAGCTCTGTCAGCTCCATTTTAGGCTTTTTTTTTAAAGTATTAAATTTTTCGTCAAAATAGTCTCAAAATGCTTAAAAGAAGAGACAAGCAGATATGCTGCGACTTTGAAGACTACAATTTTATTCCTGTGGGGGTATATACAATCCAAATCCACTTAACTTTTGGAGTGCAATTGTTGGTATGTTACAATAATTCAAGACATCATAGGAGGTCTATAGTTTGCCAATTAAATTGTATAGTATTCCCCTGGTATAATGAGCATAGTTTAGTAGCATTTTCAGTATGATTTATACATTGGAGGAAAAACCTGAGCATTTGAGGTCGAACGACTAATTGAACCATGGTTTTTGCCCAACTTTTCCTCAAAATTTAGGATGAAGTGATATTGAGGCTGCTGAACCAAAATATCCGGCTCACTGATTTGTTTGATTGAACCGCAATGTTCGAGTGTCTAAATATCACTGCAAATTTACTTGGATTTAAACGATTTTATCCCATACATATGTCAAACTATGTATTCATAACTCTTAGTATTACGTTTAAGTAATAAATACTACAAAACTAAATTTGGCCGTAAATATATGAAATTATACTTTTGCGATTAATTTAAGTTAAATGCAACACTGAACCTGAAATACAACATTATAATAGTAGAAAAAAGCATCAGTATATCAACCGTTCTATAACTACCTCTGGCTATCCTATATCATTTCGCCTTGAAGTTGATTATGCTTGCATTTGCTTCCAATATTATAGACGAGCTCTATGATATTACTGAGAGACAGGTATGTGACCAACTTCTATCGTTAACTTGTCACTTCACGTGATGAACAAATTTCCAGGTATTTAAGCATTTGAAATGAACTTTTCGACATTGGGATTTTTTTTCGTACAAAGGCATTCGCGAGGATTTCTGTTGATTTTCGCATATAAAAAATTAATTTTCAGGCCAAAAACTTTATTAAGCAACTAATCTAAATCAACACAAGCTCAGTAATATATTGATACATAAATGACAACCTTACAAGTCTACGCGCATAGACTAGGCGATCCAAATTTGGGTAAACCAGGCAACATTTACAAATATAATATATCATTGACCATGTATAATAGCCCCAGGATTGAAAGTAACCATTGCGAATGAATTAAGAGATCAAGTAGAAGTATTTCAAACATTGGAATACTCAAGATTTTTAGCCACATTGATTCCAGTATTTGTTGATATTTTACAAAATGGAAACCCTGTTTTTCAAAGCAATGTTCCTGAACAAGTAAGACATAAAAACTATCACTGTAACCATGATTTACTTACATGATTGAATTCTTAGAAATTGCGTAATATCATTTTGGAAATCATCTATCGATTACCCCAAACAGAAACCTTGAAAGAATATGCACCTGATTTATGTAAAATGTTGATGCACCTTTTGAAAGTCGAAAATGAGGATAATGCTGTCGTTTGTGTCAAAATCATTATCGATTTGCATCGAACTTTTAGACATATCCTTGAAGATCAAGTTCAGCCATTTCTAAATATCGTACAAGAAATTTTTAAAAATATGGAGCAAACAGTTAAAGACGTATTTGATGCTCCAAGTACTCCAATTGGTTCTGCAACTGTAAAGAGTCTATAAATCTTTGTATGTATATATTATGCTTATAATTTCTTTTTTTTTGTAATAGCCTGGAACCAACCCATTATTAGCGACATCACCACGACCCAATTCACCAACAGCAGTCGATTTACCAGAATCCCCCTCAAAACCATTATCTAAAAGTATGTTCAGTTTTAAAGTTCTTACAGAATGCCCAATTATTGTTGTTTTACTCTTTCAAACACATCGACGTTATGCCACTGAAAATATTATGAAATTTGTACCTTTAATTTTTCAGGTACTACGGGTTGCCATGTAAATTGCTTGTACGTTTGATCTAACATTTTGGTATTATAGACATTAAGTCTTCAAGCTAAACCTCAGGCAGAGGCTGCCAACGCTGCGCAGGCTCGTGGTGAGGTGTTTGTTGGTGTCAGTTCAGAGATCAGAAACAGGTCTGTATATAACGATTTCATTGTTGCACAAGTCAAAACAATGTCATTTCTAGCATATATTTTAAGAAGTTATACGACATTTTTACGACCATTTCAAAATCAAATACCGGATTTTGTATTGAGACTTTTGAGAGAATGCCCTCCAGAATCCTCTGGCACAAGAAAAGAACTACTAGTGGCGACAAGACACATTCTATCAACTGATTTCCGGTCTTCATTTGTACCAAAAATTGATTTATTACTCAATGAAAAGGTTTTAATTGGTACAGGCGTTACATCGCATGATACCTTAAGGTAAGAACAAAGCATTTAATATTGATTTTTTTTAAGGAAAGATTGACTAAAATATATTGAAATATTAGGCCATTAGCCTATAGTATGCTTGCAGATCTTGTGCACCATATTCGATCTGAACTCACACCTAGTCAACTTTATCGAACTGTATACATCTACTCACGCAATCTTCACGACGCTACATTAGCACCTAGTATTCAAACCATGTGTGGAAAGCTTTTACTCAATTTGATCGATTGTATAATTAAAATCCCTAATAAAAAAGAGGGTCGAGATTTGCTTATGCGTATTTTGGATGCATTTGCCAGTAAATTTGCTGCATTAAATATACAATTCAAATCTTGCTTGAAACAACAAATTAGAAAAAATAAAAAAGGATCTCTCAACAAAAATTCAACAGAGTCAGAATCAGATACCTTAGAGAAAGATACAAACCAAGATGTTGAAATGGAAGAAATCATCAACGATGATTTTGATTTCGATAAAGCTCGTTCAATTCATACTGCATCATTTTCTCTTGATCCTCAGCAAGATGGCATAAAGGACGGAAGGTTCCTATTTAAAAATCTTGCGATAGGTTTAAAGCCTCTATTTATTGGATTACGACATTGCAATCCTGCACCAACGCCGGATGTAAATATGCAACTATACTCTCAATTCGCACGAGGATTTTCTGACGAAGATATTCATGTTTTCTTGCGACTTTTTAAAGAAGGAATTATTTGTTTTGAATATTATAATATTGATAATTATGGTCCTGATGGATCATTACCGAATGAAATGATAAAAGAAGAAGATATGGGTGAGCATTCCATTGGATCAAATGAATTGTCATTGAAAATTGGTACACAAGTTGCCTCAGAAAAAGAGATATTGGATATGTTTGCTATTGTTTTTACTCTTCTTGATCCAGCTGTATTCCAAGAAATATTTGTTTCTCAAATGAATTTCTTCTTTAATCGAATGTTAATTAATACTTCTTTGGTGCACATTGCTCAGTACTTTTTAGTGAATGATATCTCGTCTCAAGGATTTGCTGCAATTCTATTTCGTTTTTTGATTGATCGAATTGATCATTTGGGCGATGAAGATATGCATTATTCAGCTGTGATGCTTCATCTATTTCGTTTAGCGTTCATGGCTGTCAATCTTTTCCCAGATGCCAATGAGGTGATTCTTCAACCTTATCTTGGTAATCTGGTTACATCTTGCTTTAAACTCTCGGCTAAAGCTAAAGAACCTGCAAATTACTTTCTATTATTACGTGCATTATTCAAAAGCATAGGCGGTGGACGATTTGAATTACTTTACAAGGAGGTTTCTCCTTTATTACAAGTGTTACTTGAAAACTTGAATTCTTTATTGACATTAGCACATCGTACTGAAATGCGAAACTTGTTTGTGGAGTTATGTTTAGCGGTTCCTGTACGTTTGAGTACCTTATTACCATATCTACCTTATTTGATGAGACCTTTAGTTATTGCTCTTCAAGCAGATCAAGAACTGGTAACTCAAGGTCTGAGAACCATGGAGCTTTGTAATGACAACTTGAATCCTGAGTTTCTGGATCAAATCATGGCACCTGTGATGGAAGAATTAATGACAGCTTTATGGAGCCATCTCCGTCCTTTACCATATAGTCAACAACATTCTCATGTAGCTATGAGAATATTAGGCAAACTTGGTGGTAGAAATAGACGTATGCTCAATAGACCTCCTGAACTTGATTTTGACAAACGCGTGGAAAGTGGTGTTTCTGTAGAAATTATATTTGATGCTAATAGCACTCCTCATACTCTTCCATTGGATAAATGTTTACAAGTTGCTTGCAATACATTAGAAAAGCTTGATGCTGATATATTTTACAAGAAACATGCTTATGAATTCCTTAAAGCCAACGTAGTAATGATGCTTGAATTAGATGAAGGTCCTGACAATTTAGCTCAATCATTATATCAACGAGTACAGGAACATCTTTTGCAATCAGATACTATGTTATCTACTGCAAATGGCATAAAGACTGAAGTTGATGAAACAAAGAAACAAGACGAAGAGCAAAAATTCGAAGAATCAACATCTGGCATGGATGTGGATAAGACTTCTGATACGAAGCCAACTGAAAAGTCTTCTGAAGGCGATAGTACCATTGTTGGAGATACCCTTTCAGAGTCTGGTTTGAAACCAAAGAGATTGTCTGGTAATGGATATATCAAATATCTTTCAAAACGTGTTGGTCAAGAAGAATCTCTTCGAACCATGCTGGTTGCAATCATTAAAGCATCTACGCTTGTTGAAATTTCTGATGACGCTTGGCCATTATTTGAAAATATTTGCCGTCATTTCATGTTATTGCATATCGGCGAAGCCATTGAAGCCAAAGAGACCGGAGGTAAGCCGTTATCTGATCTAATGGATGAAAGATTGTCAATTCAAAGTTTGAATACAACAATTTTGGTGGATGCTATTGTTAAAGTTATTTCGTCTGAAGATGCCAAACTTAGAACTCGTGCTGAAGAGTCTATTCAGCTTTGTTTTGATACTGCTGTCAAAGTGTTGGGTAGCAAAGAGTACGTCTGGCAATTGCCCATTTTCCGTGTATTTGCCTCACAATTTGGCTCTTGTTGTTACAAACAAGAATGGTTTAGTAAACGTGGTGGATGTTTAGGTATTTCTATTATCAGTTCTCAACTTGATATGGGTACCAAATGGATGCGTGAGCATGAACTCGATTTTATTCGTTCTTTGTTATTTGTATTGAAAGATGCTTCTCCTGAAATGGCTAATGTAAATACCGTAGAGGCTACTCAAACTTTATCTCATGTTCTCAAAGTCTGCAATCGCCCTGAAGATGATGAATCACAAGAAGCTCAACAAAAATTCCAAAATTTGATTGCATTACTTTTAAGCGAATTGTCAAATTCTAACAGTGCCGTTCGTGAAACTATTCAATCCTCTTTCCAATTATTAGCTGATTTAACTGGCAATGAGGTGACCGAATTACTAGCTCCTGTTAGAGAGCGTTTAGTAGCTCCAATCTTTGCAAAACCACTTCGTGCTCTTCCATTTGCCATGCAAATTGGACATATCGATGCCATCACTTATTGTCTCACATTAAGGCCTCCCTTCTTAGATTTCAATGACGAGCTAATTCGATTGCTTCATGAAGCATTGGCACTTGCAGATGCTGAAGATCAAGCTTTGGTCAGCAGGAGTTCACAATATAAGAACGCCACATCATTAATGAACCTTCGTATTGTATGTATCAAGCTTTTATCGGCTGCTATGGCCTGTTCTGATTTCTCAAATCAACGTCAAACACACACTCGTGCTCGTATTATTCAAGTATTTTTCAAATCTCTTTACTCCAAGGCACCAGAAGTAGTTGAGGCTGCACATCGTGGTCTTAAGCAAGTATTAGCTCAACAACACAAGTTACCCAAGGAATTGCTTCAACAAGGTCTTCGTCCCATTTTAACTACTTTATCCAACCACAAAACTTTAAGTGTTGCAGGCTTGGAAGGTCTTGCTCGTTTGCTAGAGTTGTTGACAAATTACTTCAAGGTTGAGATTGGTAAAAAGCTTTTAGATCATTTAAAACAATGGGCTGAACCCAAGGTGCTTCAAGAAGCTGCAAATAAGAATTTGAGTGAAAACCATGAAGTCAAGATTATCGTTGCTATCTTGAATATCTTCCATTTGCTACCTGCTGCTGCTCATATCTTTTTAGATGATTTAGTCTCTGTTGTATTGGAAATGGAAGGCCACCTTCGTCGTTCCATCTCTAGTCCATTTAGACCTAATTTGATTAAGTATTTAAATAGATACCCTACTGAAACAGTTGCTTATTTCTATGATCGCTTGGATCAACCTCGCCATAGCCGTTTGTTTATTGATGTACTCAATACAGAAAATGCTGAACAGCTTCGCGATGAAGTTGCTAAATCTCCTAAAGCTTTAATTGAAAAGACATTTAGTATTGCCGACAATGCCACTATGCATTACCAAGGTGTTCTTATCGTTCGTGAAATCGTTGCCAATGATCCCAATTGGTTATTAGGTCAACAGGAGCTTTTGGATAGTTTATTGGCTTTATGGCGTTCACCTTCTAGATTTGAAAACATGAAGAAAGATGATGAGCAAGGTCTTCAGATAACACACGAATCAATGTATTTGTCTCAAATCTTCATCTCTTATTTACGTCTTAATCCTGATAATATTGAAGTTACATTTGAAGTAGCTGCTTTATTTGCACAAGAATCTGTCATGGATTTATCCTACTTGCGAGAGTTTTTCCTCAATGATGTTGCTCTGAATTATGCTGCCGAGAAAAAGAGATTGATAGTAGAAAGATTTTTACAGCAATATTCTGATATTGCTGTTTCTCCTTATTTGCGTATGATGACTCTTCGTCATGTCATTAATCCTGCCTTATTAGTAACAATCACAAAAAAGGATGGCAACTGTGCTCAAGTATTAGATTCTAAGGTAATGGAACAATTACACAGCAAGATTTGGGGTAATTTTACTTCTGATTCTGGCGATGAAGATCAATATGCCGAGGATTCTCTTCGTATTGAATTACTTCAATTGACAGCTATGATTATACAATATGCGCCTCAATTAATGACCGACATGCGTAAAGATGTTATCAAATTTGGTTGGCACTACTTACGTTTGGAGGATGCTACTTGTAAGCAAGCAGCATACGTTTTAATTGCTCGTTTTATCACCGCATTTGAAACACCAAGCAAGATTGTTATTCAAATTTATGCAGCACTTCTTCGCGCTCATTTATCTGAAGCTCGTACATTGGTCAAGCAAGGCTTGGATATCATTTCTCCTGTACTTCCAAAGCGTGTACCTTTGGTTGGGAATGAAAGAGTCCCTACATGGATTCGTTTAACTCGTAAGGTGGTTGTTGAAGATACTCACAGTATTTCACAAATGGTCAATGTTTATCAATTATTGGTACGCCAACCTACATTATTTTATGATTATCGTGAACATTTCCTACCTCAAATTGTGAATGCTTTGCCTAAACTTGGTTTATTACAAAACGCAACACCTGAAAATAAACTGCTCACTGTTGAATTGACTGAATTAATACTTGGATGGGAAGAAACTCGTCTTAAAAACAAGCCGAAGAAGGAAGAAGAAGAAACACCATTATCTCCATCTGGTAAGAGATTAGCTGATTCTGTCCCTGATACACCTAAAAAGAAAACTAAAGCTGAAGGAGCTGATGGTGAAGTAAAGGCTGCATCTACATCCACATCTGATTCTTCTGGAGGTGCTGCTTTTAGCAAAGAATATGTTCCTACGCTTACTTTAAGAGAAAATGCAATTGGCTATCTTGTACGTCTTGCATGTAGCGTTTATAATCCCTCTGACATGATTCAAAGAAGACTCGTTCAACGAGTATTGAGTCTTATTAAAAAGTTTCTTAATCCTGCTGTTTGGTCTGATGTTCATATCAAGTTTACTCACCTGGAGCGTACACTAAATGTGAAAGAAATGAGCGAAATTCTAGTATCAAGTGTTTGTAGTGCTTTGGAAATATTAAATATTGACATTGCACACAAACCTTATGAATGGTTTATCGTTAATATGAATCAACTCTTCCGTTTATTGGAAAATAGTATCAAATCAGATAATGTTCGTATTCATACAGCTCTCCAACCAGTGTTATCATTTATATTCCGTGCTATTAATCAAACTACCAATGCTGAAAACAGAGAAGAGCCTCAACATCCTGATGTAGCTGCATTTGTTTCTTTAGTTGATTCTACAATTACAGATGGTATGGCTAGTATGAATAACATTTATGCTGTTTTGAAGCTACTTCAAGCAGCTAGTACTGGTCGCAGCGAGCAATTAGATCCATTTGTACCTGGCATTGTCAAGATGCTTCAAAAGCTTACAAAAGAACATATTACATCAGCCTCTACAACATCTACTGGTCATGATTCTCAAGTCAATCTTTTGATTTTGGGCCTTAATCTCCTGAAGAAAAGAATATCACATCTTGGTGATCAACGTCGTTGGTTCTTGTCATGTCTCATTCAATTAATTGAAAAGTCTCCTGATGTTCAACTATTACATGCTATTTTGGATATGTTGAGAGAATGGACACTCAACAAGACAGAAACCTTCCCCACTATTAAGGAAAAGGCTGGTTTATTGGTCAAAATGATGAGTTTAGAGAGTCGTAACAATACAAGATTGACAGAGGATTTTCTTGATTTAGTTATTAAAATTTACAGTAATCCTTCTTTTGCACGTTCAGAATTAACTGTTCGTTTAGAACAAGCTTTTTTGTTGGGTACTCGTAATGAAAATCCTCAAATCCGTAGCCAATTTATGCGTGTATTCGATCGCAGTATTAGTCGCACAGCATATTCTCGTTTGAATTATATTTTGGGTGTTCAAAATTGGGAATCTTTATCAAATACATTCTGGATCCATCAAGCTTTAGATATGTTATTCGGTGCTATCAAAGTGAATCCTCAAATATTGGCACCTCATACCCTCAAAATCAAATCAATCAAATCCATTGGTAATCAAGCTGAGCCCACAGAGATGGATGTTCCTTCTGAGCTTAATAAAACTATTCAACAACACCAGGCTTTTTTGAAAGATTTACAGACTTCAGATGTAAATAGTGCCATCATAAGCACTCGTTATTTACAATATCTTGACGATGATACTGCATTTAAGCTTTGGGTAGATCTTTTTCCCATGTGTTGGTCTGTTCTTACTAGTACTGAAAGACATGATATGGTCAAGGTTATTATCAATTTGCTAGCTAAAGATTATCACAACAAGCAAGCAGAGTTACGACCCAATGTCATTCAAGCCCTTTTAACTAGTGTAGCAAACACTAATGCAGGCATCAAATTGCCACCTCATTTAGTCAAATACCTTGGCAAAACTCATAATGCCTGGCACATCTCAATTGAAATCTTGCAGCAATTTGCCTTGAATAGCCGTACTGTGGAATCTTCAAAGGATGATATAAACAACCGAGAATGCACATTGGATGCATTATCTGAATTATACGCCGATTTACATGAAGATGACATGTTCTATGGATTATGGAGACGCCGTAGTGCTTATGCTGAAACTAATGTAGCTGTTTCATGTGAACAAATTGGTAATTGGTCTCAAGCTCAATCAATGTACGAAAGTGCACAGATCAAAGCTCGTAGCGGTGTTCTTTCTTTTACCGAATCCGAGTACATGCTTTGGGAAGATCACTGGATATCTTGCTCTCAAAAATTACAACAATGGGACATTCTTGTGGATCTTTCAAAGCATGATGGTAACACAAAACTATTGCTAGATTGTGCCTGGAGAATGTCTGATTGGGCTGCAGATCGTGAAAGTTTGGAGCAGTCTGTTGCTCAATTATCTGATACACCTACACCTCGTCAAAAAGCAATGGAGGCCTTTCTGGCACTGATAAAATCTCAAACAACAGATGATAGATTGGTAGAGTTTACTCGTATTTGTGAAGAAGGTGTTCAATTGTCATTACAAAATTGGTATGCTTTACCTCGTATTGTATCTCAAAGTCATTTACCTTTACTTCAAGTGTTCCAACAATATCTTGAATTGCATGAAGCAAGCCAAATATTTGCTAGTTTGGTTAGTACAAATGTTCAAAATTTGGAGCAACGTTCAAATGAACTTCGAAGTATTCTTGGTACATGGCGCGAGCGGTTACCTAATGTTTGGGATGATATCAACATGTGGAGTGATACAGTTGCTTGGCGTCGACATATCTTTAATGTAATTAATCGCGCTTATTTACCTATGATTCCAATGCTTCCCAACCAAATGAATCAAGCTAACGGACAAAACGGAAATACATTTGCTTATCGTGGATATCATGAGACAGCTTGGATTATTAACAAGTTTGCTCATGTTGCAAGAAAGCATAAACTCAATGATGTTTGTATCAATCAATTAACAAAGATCTATACATTACCAAACATTGAAATACAAGAAGCATTTTTAAAATTACGAGAACAAGCCAAATGTTATTATCAAGATCCTAATGCATTAGCCGCCGGTTTAGATGTGATTACAAATACAAATCTGAATTACTTTTCTTTACAACAAAAGGCAGAGTTCTACACATTGAAGGGTCAATTCCTAGCCAAATTAAATCAATGCAATGAAGCTAATGAGGCATTCGTAAATGCTGTTCAAATTGATTTGTCTTTGCCTAGAGCATGGGCTGAATGGGGTAGATACAATGATGGAAGATTCAAGGAAAATCCCACTGATTTAAGCTGGGCCAACAATGCTGTCAGTTGTTATTTGCAAGCTGCCGGTATCTACAAAAATTCTAAAGCTAGAAAATATCTTTTGCGAGTTCTTTGGTTACTTAGTTTGGATGACACGAATGGCACCATTTCTAGAGCTTTTGAAGGTTACAAAGGAGAATGGCCTGTATGGTATTGGGTTACATTTATTCCTCAGCTTTTGATGGGTTTACAGCAAAGAGAAGCTAAGCATGCTCGTGCGATATTGATTAGAATTGCGAAACAGTATCCTCAGGTAAAATTACATTTACAAATCAACATTTAAAATGTATATTAATTTGATTGTTTAGGCATTGCACTTTCAACTTCGTACTGCTAAAGAAGATATGACAAAAAGATCAAATGCTGCTAATGCTGGTACAAAGACAGCTAATCAGACTGCTGCTTCCACTACTACATCATCCTCTGCTACTGATACCAATGTCAGTAAATTAGATACTTCAAAGAAAGAAGAAGAAGGCGCTACATCAAAAACCGACGTGTCTAGCGAAAAAGAGAAAAATAACGAAACACCCATAGAGGAAGAACCTTCTCAAAAACCAAAGGATACACCAACTGAGTCAACCGGGGATGAATCCAAGGCTGATCCTATGGATGTTGATGCTGTACCTAATGGCAAAGAGGCAACTCCAGAAGATAGTAAAGATGAAGCTGCAGAAACCACCGATAAGAAGGTTGATGCAAATACAGAAATGAAATCTGAAGAAAATAACGATAAAAAGAGAGAATGTTCTGTTTCCAATGAGGTCAAATCAGAGCCTACTCCCACCACTACCAATTCGAAGCTTCCACCTCCTATATTGACTGGTGCTTCAATCGCTGCTGCCACTGTTGTAGGAAGTAATACAACCGCTTCAGGCACACCAACTACTGCTGGTCCACCAGCGCATCCTTTGGATGAAATCATGGCTATGCTTAAAACTGGATACCCATTATTGGCATTATCAATGGAGACTATGGTAGACCAAATTCAGCTCAAATTCAAGCCTCAAGCAGATGAGGATATGTATCGCTTAGTAGTAGCATTGTATAATGAAGGAGCTCAAGTAAGTCCAAGATATGTTTCTATGATAAATAATAGTTTTAACATTTCCTTTTTTCAAAAAGCAACTACTTTCTAGATTGATGAATCCTAGTGATACTTTGCAATTGACTTCTGCAACCATTGGCAACATTGCTCGTTTTGCTGATAGCTTATATCCAGGACACATGAAGGCTGCATTTGTGCATGATTTTGCTACCACCAAGCTAAATTTGGAAGAGTATGTGGCCAAGCTTAGGTTATGGCGTGATAAATTTGAAGCCATGTTGGATGCTCGTCCCCGTAAACAAAAGCTTGAAGCTTGTAGTCATTATCTGGTTGAATTCCAACATCAAAAGTTTGATGATGTTGAAGTTCCAGGTCAATACTTGCTGTTAAAGGACAATGCCAATGACTTTTTACGTATTGACCGATTTTTGCCTGAAGTTGAAGTTGTTCGTAGTTATGGAAATTGTTTCCGTCGGTTGACTATTCGTGGCCATGATGGTAGTCTTCATCCTTTTGTCATTCAAAACCCTGCTGCACGCCAATTCCGCCGTGAAGAAAGATTGATGCAATTATTCCGAATTTTGAATGGCGTTTTGGAACGTAAAAAGGAGAGTCGTATGAGAAATCTGAGATTCCATTTGCCTGCTATTGTGCCGTTAGCACCCAATGTTCGTATGGTTGAAGATGATCCATCTTATTGTACTCTGTATGATGTTTATGAGGATCATTGTGATAATGCAAATATTCACAAGGATGACCCACTTGCTTATTTCATTGAAAAGCTCAAGGGTAACGCAAACAAGACTACAGATGTAAGTTTCACGAATTAATGTATAGATTAATTAAACTAACAATGTGTCAATCTCATAGGTTGTAGGCATGAAGACAGAATTATTAAATCTGAGAATGGAGATCAACGAGGAAATTGCAAAGAACATGGTTCCTGCTAATATTTTAAGCAAGGTTCGTTTAAGTTATCCCCAATAGTTTCATGTAAGCTAACATCTACATACTTTAGTACATGCTTCGTACACTTGGCTCTTACACGGACTACTGGATGCATCGAAAGCAATTTATTGCACAATATGCCACTGCCACATTTATGTCGTATCTTTTCAGTGTTGGCCATAGAACTCCTCATAAAATCACAATGTCTCGTAAAACTGGAAGCATTTGGATGACTGAATTACTTCCTGGTAATGATTTTATTATTTAGAAAGTGCTTGTTTTTTGTATTGACGCTTTATTTTAAATAGGCTGGAACCAGAATAATCCTTTGCTTGGTAACGGTGAGACAGTTCCTTTCAGATTTACACCCAATATTCAAGATTATATTACTCCTGTTGGTATTGAAGGTCTCTTTACAAGTTGTTTAATGGCAACTGCTCGTAGTTTAACCGAGCCTGATTTGGAATTGGACCAATATTTGAGTCTTTTCATTAGAGATGAATTAATTACATGGCATATGTCTAACCATAGATCTGTTACTGATACTCAATTCCGTGAAAGAGTACAATCTAATGTAACTCAAGTGATAACAAAAGCACAATTTTTGTCTTGTAAAATGGAGCATGATAAGGTAAGAACTACATTTAAAATCATTTGGACTTGTCAACTTATATTAGTTTAATTTATTAGGCAATCGATTCTGAGAAACCTATTAGTCAAAATGTAATTGATCTTATTTCACAAGCAAGTAACCCTCAAAAAATGGCTCAAATGGAGTGTACTTGGATGCCATGGCTTTAAAAAAAATTTAGTCCTTTGCTGGATTGCAAGATAGTTTATTTCATTATCGTCAATTCAATTCAAATCAATAAATAATGAATAACATGCTTAATTTTTGCATATTAACGGACATATTCACTTCTATATTTTTTATATGGTTGACACTGTAAATTGAATCCATATTTTATGAGAAAATACTGAGAAAGTCAAGATAGACATTCACAAAACTTATGATTGAGTTCATCCGTATTATTTGACCAGTGTGCTAGAGAAATTTGGCTTTCTTGATTCAGTAATTCAATGCATCCAAAGCCTGTTATTCAATAATGAAATACTCGTTAATGTGAATAATGTGAGTGGTTTTCTATAAAACCATATCAAATAAAAACGAGGTTTAACGCAAAGAGATTCTATTTCACCTCTACTTGTTAATTTTGCTTAAAACCAATTCTCCTGTCTATATTAAACAGTGAGGTAGTCTGGGTACACTATGCAATTTGGCAAACTAAGCAACTAAAACTCTTTGAACGCGGCTCCCCAAGACCAATCAAGCTACTTGCTTATTATGCTAATGATGCATTAATCTTTGCGAAAAACAAAACAAAATATTTAGCAATTGAAGATCGTTTAAAATAATACAGTAAAACATCCAATTCTAAGGTCAATCTTGATAAGTCTATAGCGTTTTCTCTTCATAGAGGTAAGTTGATGGGTCATTAATGAGCAGAGCTGCAGAATTATATCACAAACAATCAGTGTATGAAATGGGTTGACTATTCGAGCACAGTATACGCGAAATAACTAGGTTGCCCTCTCTAGTTCAGCAATGAACAAAGAGACACTTTTGTGGATCAAATGAGTGACAAAATCCAAGCATCTGTTGACTCTTACAAAACCAGGAATGTATCAATATACAGTTGGGTAACTGTAGCAAACTTAATGATACACTATGAAGAAAAAATTGCTTAATTTCCTGAATATGGCACAATTGAGACAATTCAGTGATTTTTTTTCATAATAGTAAAATTCTTCCGCTTAGTTAATTACAAGCTTTTTTAGTGTGAAGCACCATTATTTATTTCAAATATTTGAGAAGATATGCCTTTGAAAGTTTCTAAAATTTTGAAGCTTCAAAGACGTTATAGTCACAAGCACATCGATGTTCTTTAAAAAGAGCATTTATTTTCACTTTACTTAAATTAAATGTTCAAGTGTTCCATTATACACTATTGTAATTCCTCGGTGGATATACCTGCAATTTGAATCAAAAATTGAATATAGAAAAATTATTTATATCATCATGTACAGTATAATATTATTACAACGTCTAAAATTTTCTGCTTATTGGGAGAATAAACAACAAGTGCATGCTTATATTGCCAGTGTACAATTTCTCCTCAGCGGATATATGGTTAACTTTTCTCAATCTGACCATGATTTTCGATTAAAATTTTAAAAGTAATACAGCAAATAAATATTTAACGATTTAAAATACGACTAAAATAAATTTTAACATTAAACACAGCTAAAACTTGCAATGTTATTTGATAATTTGAGAATTCACTAAATAAAAAGAGCCAACAAAGTGGACATTAAGACATTGACAGCTTTGTAATTAGCTGTTGCTATTTAATATTACACTATTACACTGTACGGCAAAAAACATATTAAAAACGCAATATGGAAAATACATTTATAACTCTTCTAAGTTTATTAAAGATATATAAAAAGTAAAGCAAAATTCAAATGAATTCCCTGAACCTATTTGGTATTTATAGCAATTATTAGATGTTACTATCAAATTAATAATAGAGTAGTTTATGCATGCTTAAATTATTAAGCTTGTGCGAATAATTGATGACTCTTAAATGCTTTGTGTGATATTAATTATACAATTAAGTATGATTCAATCTTCGATTCTCAATCTAAAATTTACTAAATAACTTTGATGTATTAAAATATTGATACAATCTCGCTACACACATTAAACTTTTTTTGAAAGAAAAAATAATTCATGAGATTTGTAATAATACTACATGCTATACCGCTATTATAGTCTTTGTTTTCGACACAATCCCATATATTAATACAGCCTAATATTGAAATGATTGGTACAATACTGTATGTAATTGCTACAAATTTTTTGCTACTGTTATAGATACAATGAGAGCATGTTCATTTATATATAAAATATGACAATTATATCACACTATAATACCCTCATTGATAGTTTGAAAAAATGTTGATTTTCCTTTTGAATTGTAGTATTTTTGTATCTAATCTAATATTCCAAGAATTTAAAAAGGTTATTGTATAAATTTAGTAAAATTCACTGCTGCCATGTAGCACGTTGCATAGTTACAATTATGTGAATTATAAAGCACAAATAAAGAGATATTTAAAAAAAATTTCTCTATGAATTAAATAAATGAGCAATTCCTTATCCATTATATAAATTTACAAGGAACTCTCGTAAATTCTATTATTTAAATTGAAAAAATGTTTTATTATAATATTTTTTTCCATTTACAACGACTTGTTCTACTCATACCGTAATCGCTTGTTTCTGATTTAACCATTTCCTATATACCATTGCATTGCAAAAATAACAATTTCAGTGAATTCTCTCTTAATTTTCATATATCTCAGATATAGCGGTAATTCAAAAACAAAATATTCTGATGATGAAAAAATTGATAAAAATAATCCGAATTTTTTGAAATACAAAATTGACATCGAAAGTGTATAGTAACCTGTCTAGCAACACTAAGTAACCTCAATATGAAATTTAATTTTGCATCTAGTCATATATTTGTGGAGAGCTTTTGTCACCAAAAATATTGCGAAAAATGCAAAAACATAAAAACCAGTTTTTAATGATTACAAAAGTATCTTTATAATAAAATTTTAAAGTTAGTGTTGCAAAAAAATAAAGCCAAAAATAGCCTATTATTTGAGGCATTATTTGTCATTTTAGCGGTATTTTTGGTAGAGTTATTAGCTTTTTTCGAAAAAGTTAAATTTTGGTCGAGGGTAGACAAGGGAAAAGTTATGATTTCTCAAAATTGATTTTATGATAGAATATAATAAAACTAATTAAAAGAATTATTTTTGACTTAAAAAGTATGTGCTTAAACGGTTGCTATCTGGAGCTATAATCCATTGAAGTTGCGTTTTTGTATGCTTTCAAGAGAAATAGCTCTATAAATAGAGTATGAGCTTGATTGAAATTTTTAATGATCTTATTTTCCTCCTATATAGATCTTTCATGAAATATTACTCAGTGGGATTAATTCAAAATTGCAAGAGTTATCAACTGAAAAGTAAATTTTGTGGTAATTTTCTCGGTACTTTAAGATAAAGTCCGTGAAAAAACCAACCACTACGGGAAAAAAAGGTGTAAAATGAATTATAAAATACAACTTTTCTGAAAAAAAAAACTACTATGATATTCGTTGCAAAAGCTCTTTTATATGAAGATTTTATTGGAACGGTATAACTTTATATTAATTTTACGTAAAAAGCAAATAACTGCAAATTTTAAATTTCCATTTTCGCGTTTTTTTTCCATAGTGAGGTTTGATAGTTCAGGTCCCGTAATCCAAGCTGGATATGCAGTAGTAAATCTACTCTTTGAAGGAATTTTTTGATGCAGTCTTTAGGGCAACGTTGTAAAAAGTATTTTAACATAAGTTATTCCTCTATAAATACTATACCTACCATAATTAATTTTATGTTTATATATTTTTTAGTGCAAAATCTGCAAGTTAATATAATCAAAATTATGATATGTCCTGCGGCTCACCACATTACAAAAAACAGTCATTATAAGACTAGGTTGAACCATTTATCAATATATATAATGGATGATAGGAAATTCCAGGCGAGAAAGATGTTTTCTGTTAGCCGAAAAATGAAGGCGGATTAGGTCTGTTGAATACATCACTGCAACAAAAGATGCTTCAACTTATTAGATACATAAATGCTTTGCCAAGTGAGCTACGAGGATACAATAACAATATTTCCAGAAAACAACGAAAAGAATTTTATAAAGCAAATATGCATCGAATAGCAAAAATTCTATGGCTTAAGGGTATTTAGTATTTGTGGTGAGATACCATCAAAATTCTTCCTTTTCAACATGTAAATAAGAGATATTAAATCAGACAAGTGCCAGCTATGCAATCTTAGAGAAGGTAATAATATGCATTTGCTCATTTCGTGTATACATAAAAAAGATATTTGGCAAGATTTTTCATCAAATTTTTGGGACAACCAAAAGTGATGAATCTTCAACTGACTTATCGCGTTCTGAAAAATCTAAAACTGTCTAGATACTATCTTTACAACCTTATATACTGTATGAAAATCAACGTGTATGACTTTTTCTCAACTGTCACTCATTTTATATAGAATATAGACCCATTACTTTGATCACATGTTCTCTCAGTACAGTTAAATTAGTACAATAGTTTCAAAGAAAACATGCTCAGAGCTACAGTATATTGAATGCCAAATGTAAATGATCTGTAAGATATACAGTATTATAAATACTAATATTAATCTGGCAGGCTACTTTACCTAGTATACAGTAGTCGCGCTATATAACGCTTACTTTTGCAAAAGACTTTCAGCCTTATTGAACGCGTAGCTTTATATGACGCGGTGACTGTATTATGTATTATAAAAAAGCAGCCAAATACATGTGTCAAGGCTATTTTTTATTCAACCAGTTATACTTTGCAGGAGATAAAATACACTAACTAGAAACACCAAAAACTAAACAATAGACAAACTTTAATTGATGAGAATCGAATGCTGTGTCGTTAGTTTAAAACTCAAATGTTTGTACCGCAGAACTAGCCACACTATTTTAAAATTTTAAATTTTATAAACTACTTTTATTACTACAATTCTAATGATAATGCTAACACATTAAAATGATAAATTGTATGCAGACGGCATGAAATGAACAGGGTATTGTAAGTATTACAGTAGCCTTTGTTGCTACGATGTACTGAGATTAAGCCTTTGTCATTGAATTTGTTCCTTTACGGAACATCTTATAATTAAAAATAATAACTTTTTATATACTTTTTTTTATTGTGGAAGCTAAACAATGACACTCCATAGTCTTTAATTGCTTTTCTTTCTAATTAATCAATAAAAAAATAATATAATCACTTTACAAATTTTATTCGGTTTGATTAAAGTTACAGTCTGATATTTGCAGAACTTTATTATCAACGCTGTATATATTTAGATAATGTTACACTCCATATGTTAAAAGAGATTTTGTATTTTTTTTTGTAGATACCTGCTTGAGCAAAATTTGAATTTTTATAGCTGTCGAATTTTAATGTCAAAAATTTGTTCTTTTTCTATAGCTAACCTTATACTAACTACTTTTTATATATACACTATACGCTGTTAAATAAATATGAGTTATTTATGTTATGCTACTTATCTCTAGATTTATTTTATGTCTCACGAAAGCTTCAAAAGTACGTCAAATTCACTGCTTTTTCCTTAAAAACCAAGTCTCACTTTTCATCTCTGATTTATTTATTTTTCCCACAAAATAACATCAAGAAAAATTTATATGCAAATGTGCCTGCGATGTCCAACTCTAATCCAAAAACAAGTATCCAAAAATATCCTATTTTTTGCAGTTGGTATAACGTTTTTCATTGCTAATGGTTCAGATTTTACACGTATTTACTAGTAAAAATTAAAAACTTTGAGTTTTCATATCTCCACAAAAAATTAAGCTATACTAGTATTTTTAGATAATAAAAGTTACTTGTTTTAAAGCTCTTTATAATATATTTAAGTATGAAAAAGCTCTGAACACTTGTATTTTTTTTCCTTTTTTTGACATTTTTTGTAGTAGATTTCAAAATATTTATCAAATTGAGTAGCAGTTATTGTTTTTGCATGTTATAGAACGTACTTATCTCTGTCAGCTCCATTTTAGGGATTCTAAAAATATTAACTTTTCGTTGAGATATCCTCGAAAATGTGTAAAAAAAAAATATCCTCGATTCTGCTTCCCAAAAAGACGAGTATACCCTCGTTTCAAATTTTGGATTTGAAAAAAAATTGACAAAAATCCTGTTTTCTCCATGAAAAATGTTGCTAAAAGACTCATCAATAGCTTGATTGATAGATAATTTTTTTATATATTATTTTAAGTGTTTAATTTTGAAACATGTTTATGAAAAGCAGCTTGTATCTTCAAAAAACCTCTAAAATTTTAATTGCATTTTACGCAAAATTTAATGTGAAGCATTTACTCAAATTTTATTTAACCAAATGCAGAATTTTAAGCTTTACAAAAACTATTTAGTTCACTTTCTTAGCCTATTTCGCAGTTCACAAGCTATTGAACGATTTTGTTTTTTAAACCGCTTTCGGATCATTTTTGGATCAATTTGTCAAATCGATTTTGGAACTCAGTCAATATAGGTTTTAAGCTGTAATGTGAGCTATTATTTTGATTATCTCGACGAAAAATCAATATTTTTTGATGAAATAAAAACGATAAAATAACTTCCCAATAGAATCTATTTTGTGACAGCAAAGAATTAGGGTTTTACTTTTGGGACTCAATTTTATTCAATCGATTTTAGATCAGTTGAGCCAATGTGATGAGTCAGCACAACTATATTTTAGTATTAGCTGCTCTATTTTCGAACATATATCGACGGCTTGTAGAGGAGAGGTACATGTATGTTAAAGATTTGATATGATTAAACCCGATTTTCGGTCGAAAAAATTCGAAAACTATCTGAAATCAGACTTTTTACAGCTGTAAAAAAAACTGAAAAAAAACTGAAAAAAAACCCTATTCCGCCAAATTTCAATATAAATAATATTGAACTTTACATGGGAGTAGGTACACATTTTGGACACAATCACATAAAAAGACATTTTTTATAACCTACCGTGTATGTTGAGAAAATTGTTATCAAAATGCGCCTATACCTTGCTGTGTGGTGCTCTTATTGAAAATAATTAAAATGCAATCTCTATGAATATTAATTCAAGTAAACTGCTAATATTGCATCTACAGTTCTGCGTAGGTATCTTGGTTAAGATGTTAAGATTATGGCACAGTTTAGTAGGAAATGTTCTGTATTACTGTGTAATATGTTATAAAGTTCAGTTAATATCGTGCAATGTGGAATTATTGTATCACATAGGTTTGATTGAATATGTAAATATATATTTATTTAGATTAGTTTTAATTGAAGAAGTTTGGATATAAAAGAGATGTTTTCCATCTTATAATAAAGTTCTTTAGTTTTTGTGTGTGATTTACTTTCTAAAGTTCTCTTTATTTTAAATTATACAATTTTTCTTGCAACAATATTTATCTTAAATCTTGTGGCAGTTCATACATCTAATAATTTTTTTTTTTACCTAAAACTGTTCTTTTTTTAATTTTTGGGCCAATAATATTATAATAAAATAATGGATATTCGGAAAGAAAAAGTTCCCTTAAATATAAATCCGAAATAAGGAATTTTAAGCTGTAAAATTTGTCCACCACCCTTCGGTGGATACAAAAATCTCCTTTATATCGAGGTTTCCATTATATTGAGGGACCTTTTGTCGATGTTTGACTGTATTAGAGGCTTTGCAACAACAAAACTTAATTGAGTTTGCATACTAAAGTTTTTTTTTTGTAGAATGCCAAGATCGAGATTGAACTGTGCAAATTGTAATGGCAATTTTGATAGTGTTTAGACAAAAAAAAACTCTTCTTGTACTATTCAGAGAAAAATACCATTTGAACAAAGAGTAAATAGGTATTGAACTTCCATTTAAATGAAATTATACTTTATTCTATATCTTAAGCGTCTAGATATTAATGCCTTCTAATAAGATGGTAGCTTTTCGAAATAGGTTTGTCGTTCGAAATTCAAATTAAATAGGGGTATTGTTGTAAGGTGAAATGATAGCAATTATTACGTAATCATGGCAGCTTTGGTGGTACTTGTTTTACTTTATGGAGTGTAATGTGACATCGTAGTATGGATGCAGCTTTACATATAAGGTTTCAAGTAATCTGGTTGTCAGTAATAAGCAAATTGCGATGTCAAAAAATATATTTACTTGTCTGAATCCTTCATCAAGAGCTCCAAATTTATTTAGCATATGAACTAGTACTTTTACTACAAGACATAAAAACAATATTTTTTCTTCCAGCATTTGAGTGATTAATACGTGCCTTGCGGATTGGTTCAACAAATTTTTTTAAATTTTTTTCAAGCGTTAAAATTCCCAACGAGTGCCCTGAAGGACGTACATAGCGTCTTTACTTTTTAGCAAACAAAACAAACGTAAAGCTTTATACGCGTTTACGTTTCATTTAATTAATTACCTAAAAACTTTTCTTTAATCACAATGACAACTCCTATTAATGATATTAAAAAGACACAAGCCTCAACAGACACAATTGACGTACGCCTTACAGTTGATTATACAAATATTAGCGTAAAACTAAAATTTTATTATTGCACACACAGGAAAAGGATTTGTACTCCCTTGTATCTAACTTGAGGCAAGAGGTAAATCAGCTTCGAAATGACAATCAACTACTTTTTCGCGCAACATCTCATGAATTAAAAACATTGCAAACTGAAAACAACAATTTAACAAAGTTATTATTAAAGTTAACAGCTGAAGTAAATGTAATGGAAATCAAATTAGATGATTGCAAGCAAACAATCAGAGCCCTTGAGACAACTCAAATGTTTATTGAAGATGAGAATGTTCCAACAAGCGATGATGATGACTTTGTGTTAGATGATGAAGAAGAAGATGAAAGTTTTGAATTGAAAGAAAAAAAAGCACCACTTGTAAAAGAAACAAGTAAATACAAAAAAAAGACCAAAGATAATAAAAAGGAGCAAACAAAGAAAAAGGAACAAACCAAGAAAAAGACCAAAACTACGAGAAGATCTCATAAAAGAGGAAAGTATAGGACAAAGAAAAGGATTGAATTAGAGAGAAAGGCTGAATTAGAGAGAAAAGCTGAATTAGACAAAAAGGCTCAAGGCCAAAAGACAAAATCAAAGAGTAATAGTAAAAGCAAACAAACGGATCAATTGCAGGAAAAGGATCAATTAGAGGGAAAAAATCAGCTAGAAAAAAATAATCAATTAGACAAGAATACAAACGAAGATCAAAAGACTCAACGAACCGCCCCACTAAAAGCAAAAAGACTTTCTAACTTTAATCCAGTTATATTTATTAGTAATAAAAAAAGAAGATAGATTCTTCAATTATAATGGTGAATGCATACCAAGCTATAAACATACAAGACATATTAGATACATTTTTTCAAAAATAGATAAGAATTGTTACAATTTACCTTTGTACTAAATTCAAGTTTTGATCTCTTTTGGAACCTTGTAAATTCCTTGTTATCATGCATTTTGACCAATTCTTGAACTGGTATCAAAACAATTGGCCAAGCAAAGCCAAGGAAATATACAAACCAAGGTATTTTTGACAGATCAAAAGGTCCATGGGCAAGTGAGACAGCACAGAAACAGAATTGTAAAATAATGCTATGAGAAAAGATGAATACATTATTCTTTTTCATTTTTATCGGACCATTCTTACCTCAAAAAGAAGGCACCAATCCATATACGATTTCTAAATGGTATGAATTCAATAAGAGAAGATGTTCTATGCAGAAAAGAAGGAGAAATACAAGCTATGTTGAATCATTTAGTAAGATAACAATCTATTTTCTATAAATACATGGAATTACCTAGATACCAAACAAACGAAAGAAGCATAAAGTTTTGAGCATAGGTCACGGCCCATTGCTCTTCAACTGTCCAATGATACCACCCATTTATACCAAATTTACCAAATGCATCTGTTGTGTTGATGCCCAAAGAGTAAATTAACGTCCTACAAGAATAAATTAGGGTTAGAGTTAGGGTTTATTACAAGTTTGTTACATTCTTACATTGCATATATTGCGACACACATGGTGATGACCAGAATAAATCGAAGCACAAAATAGCACATAAATCTCCAGAAATCAGTGAGGTGTTCAATATTTTTACCTAAAGGTCGATTAGGTTAAAAAAAGAGCCAAAAGTTCACTTATTGCTACTCACCAGGCATCAATAACATAATTCCATCTTCATGAGGAGTGAAAAGCATAGACAAGGATAGAATGGGTAAAATAATCCACAAAACCCATAAAATTTGATATCCTGCGAAAATGGGTGGTAATAGCAAGCAGAAGCTTAAAAGCAACATAAGTGACATTGACATGCATCCAGCAACATAGAAAGCAAATCCCTATTGCATGAATTAGTTATAATCGCATAATTTACACTGTTGTCAAAGGTTTTACCATTCTAACGCAAGTTAATAACCTTCTAGCATCACGTATAAGCTGTGTTACAGCATATAAACTTGTTTCATATTGCATAAATAAACCACACGGTAAACTACATAATGAAGCTCCTACTGCTAAAGGTGGTTGACGATCATTTGTTGATAAACGGCCTTTGCTTTGAGCACGAGTATGCATTGGTTCCATAGCAATGCTAACATCAGACTAACAAAGAGATATCAAATTTAATAAATGTATAATGCACAATTATATATTTATACATACTAAAGCAAACGATTCAGTATTTTTGGTATTTAAGGCATTTCCAATACAACAAACAACTTCCCCATTTTCTTGAAATATACGGATCATCTCTCTCATTGCTCTAGGTGTACATTCTGCAAAAAGGGATACATGTAATGGTATATCATCGACATCTTCTAAATGAGGACGAATTTCATCAATGCCTCGAGGTAATTGAGCTTTGATATCATGCGTTTGAAGATATCCATTCCCACAATTTTCATCATCAGGATTTGATAATAAAATGCAACTGTTCCAATCTGTTTCAAGACCAAGCCTTTCAGCAAATGCTTGTAGAATAACCAGCATTAGTTCATAAGCATTAAATATGCGCATAGTTTTAATATACCTTTTGATTCTCTTTCTGCAGTAGTCGAGAAATAAACAAAGCGTATGCCTGCAAGACCTAAATCTTCAATGAAATCAACCACATTCTATAAGAAAATTTATTAGTATTTGCAATATACACTTTTTAAATTGCTGAGGTTACCTGCTTTGGTTGATGGCACATGGCTGTCATTCCTAAAAAGATTTGCCCCTTTACAACTTCCTTGTAGAAAGTAGCTTCTTCTTGTTCATCAACAGGCTCATCCTCTTCAAATGAATAATCACTAGAATCTGTATCTGACGAATTGCTACTAGAGCTAGTGGCTGCTTTTGAAATTCTGCGAGTTTTACTTGCGTTTTCAATGATAGCTACACTACTAACAGTTCGTTTGCCTTCATTTTGTACGCGAGAGGAGGAGGAAGAGGATGAGGAAGATTCAGATGAAGAATCGCTGCTACTATCAGAACTATCAGAGCTTGGAGGTTTATAGGGTAATACAACAAATGCACATCCTGGATCTTCATCTTCGTCATCTGAAGGATTTAAAAAGGGAATGCGGTCATCGTTTACTGTATTAATAGGTCGATAGGCATAAGCAATACATTGCATGTCATGTACAAGAGCATTTTGAAAGAAATCGTTAATCTTTTTCTCCATCTAGAAATAACAAATCGTTAAACAGAATGAAATGTATATTTTTAGAGCAATTTACCGTTTCACTCATGGTTTGAAGAGAGTTTCCATCCCAATAATCTGAACATTTGTCCATAACCAAGGAAGGATGTCCATCTGTTAGCAATTGATAGCTTCCTATAATAGGCGTAAGAAATATAAACCAAATAGAATCCTAGTATATATTTTCCTACCTGATGTACGCTCTTCAAAGACAGTAGACAAAGCATTGGGTACCTCAAATTGATAATATTTGCTATATTTATATCGAGGTGTATTTAATATCTCATGATACGGAGCAAATGTGTAAATTTCTGCCCTTAAAGCAAATGACTGCAATGCCTCTTCCCTAAAACCAATACATTTACCGAGTCTACATAGACAAGCTATTAGAAATAGTTAATATCATCACAAATACAACGATATTCATATATATATTTACATTGCCTTGCAGGCGCGGTTTTGCCATAAACATGTAACTTGGAACGTCTACGATGATATTCAGATCGTTTACGACTTTGAATTACACCACAGTTGGTATTTAGCATGAAATTTAAGCCTAATGGCTTCAAACATCTATGTATAAACAATTGATATCAATAACATATTTACAGCTAAATATATTTACGGTAAATATTGCTCCCAATCCGAATCCTCAAATTTTAAACCAGTTTCTTCATCAGAATCTTCCTCTACATCAAGATAAGTAATGTCTTCTTCCTCATTAGGGAACATCAATTGCTCTACTGTGGGAAATGGCTACGAATAAAAAAGTAATGAGTTTTTATATCGAATATCAATATGTTATATACAATGGTACATTGGCTATAGTTCCTTCTCTATCTAGACAGCAAATAACGGTAGTACTTCCAAGTGATTCCAATAAATTCGTAGATCTAGTCAAAGAGAGTCGATCCCATTTGGTCAATAACGATAAGAATCTATCCCAAACAGCATCTACAATAAAGCATATCAGTAAATTATTCGATAAATTTGTTGAATTTGCTTAAATTACTTGGACTCAATTCCAGATCTTTTGTTGGAGGAGGAGCTTCTGCATCGAACTCATCTACTTCGTCATCATCTTCATATTCAGTTTTGGAGATTTGAAGTGCTTCAAATAGAATAAGCAATTGTGCATTACCAAAACTACGGGCGATAATCCACATACTTGGAATACATAAGGGTAACAAAGGAATTATAGCATAAATTGACATTGTAAACACTTCTTCAATGATTTGATCAGCAGGAAAATGATTAATTAGTGTGCTTCGTAAACCATATCTCAAGAAATTGACCAGAATTGAAATACCCAAAACGATCCAAATAATGTATCTGTAAAATACTCGAATAATTACATAGCTTTCATTATGCATTACTGTATTGGGCCGCTTTTGGTTTAATGCTCTTCGCATGTTCTTTTCTAAAGGTGATTCTAATAAAATAAATTGATGGCGGCCTCTTGATCGCATGTATTCTTCCATCAAGCCTGATGGTGGAGGAATACCAAAGAAGGATGGTTTGAATGATTGATCTTTTGCAATGTAATATTCTTTTGTATTTAATGGAGGCTCTAATGAACTACTACTACTACTGCTACTACTACTGCTACTACTACTGCTGCTGTGAGTGCTACGTCTCTTTTTTGGCTTAATATCTGCCTCATTGTTGCCATCGTCATTTGCATTGAACTCGTTTAAACTAGATGTTGGCATAGTTTTATGCATATATTTCATTCTTCCAGGAGCAATATCACCATATAACATTTCAACAATATCGCCTTCTACTAATAAATTAACAGGAAATATTCTTACTACACCATCGCGAACAACTTTAGCGACAGACATGGAGGGTATAAAAGGAATTTTAGTATCTTGAACCATGTTCATGCCACTTCTTTCTAAAGCGCCAATAATTGTTGATGCACGGTCTGTCATTTCCCGATATGCTAATACCTGTTCTCTATAAAATATGTATCCATTCCAAACTGTAATTGATAGTAATAATAGAGCTTCTACTAATAATCCAGTAACTCGGAATTGGTATGGTTCACTTTTGAAATATCCTGCAATATAGAATGCCAGTAATCCAACACCACTTAATCCACTTAAAACCATCGCAGGATTCAGTAAAACTGTACGAGAATCTTTGAAATCTTATTAGACAACTTTATAATTGAAGTTTATAATAATCTTACCAATAGTTTTATCAATGCGAGCTCGTTCCTCTGTAATAATACTGTTTGCTAAATATAATAATTTGCTAGATTTTCAGGTTTGTTTCAGTTTAATTCAAGCATATAAATATATTGAATATCTACCTTAATGCCTCTTCACTAGATAATCCAGGATGTCTATTTGATTGCAAACTTTCCCTTCGACTCCAGGATTTTGATTGCAAATTTGTTTGTAATACTCGTTGTGTTCGTTTATGCAATCTACGAGGTATTGATCTTCTTCGGAAACCAGCATCATGGTTGTGTCTACGATAATTTCTTTCATTGTGTCTCATCATTCTTTCACGATCTCCTCGAGGCATTTCATCTACTAGATCGTCATCTTCTTCTGTGTATACAGTAACCATAGCTTTGCTATTTGTTAATTGATCTTTTCTACTGCCATTTTTAGCTAATCCTGTCGAAGATTTTCCATTTCGATGATGGTGCTTATGATGGCGACGTCTAGTACGATTCGAATCATTGATACGGTTATCATGATTTGGGTTTAAATGATCATTTTGAATAGCGTTATTTGTGTTATCTCTTGATAGTGAATCTCTATGAGTAATTCCATTGTCTTCTTCATCGTCAAGATCATCATCTCCATCGTTTTCAGCGGCTGATATATCTGTATCTTGTTGACTATGAGAAGATGAGGCTTCCATCATATGCAAATGAGAAGAACCATGATCAACATGTAATGAAGTTACTAATCTTCTTTGATGATTACTAACTGAATCGGCATCTGATTCTCTTCTGATGGGCGTATAACAAAACGCATAATCACTTTCAGATTCGTCATCACCCGATCTCAAAAGATGGGCAGCTCCATTTTTTTCAAGTCGACGAGGAATTGAGCTACCATGATCTATAACAACTTGTGCTGATACACTAGAACTAGAAGAATCGGTGCTGCTTCTGGATGAGCGACTGGAAAAACTGTTGTTATCATCATCGTCGTTATTGTTTCCCGTTTCATTATCTGATCCCTTTTTACGTTTACTCTTTTTAGATTTGACTTTTACTGGCACTTCTGATTCAACATTAATAGTTTCAGCTTCGTTTGCGACGTCTAGTAGGAAAAATGTTGTGCCTTCTTCATCCTGTATTGGTTCAGGTATTACGTTCAAGGGTGATTCTGAATTATAGGAGGTTGCAGAGTTACGGGACGTATCTGAAACTGTACGTTGCATTTCATTGTCCTCTTTATTTTCAGACATAAATGCTTGAAATAACGGAGATTTACTAGATGTTATGTAGTATATGTTTATTAGGACAAGAACGTTTTGCAATGAACAGAGAAACTAAACATGAAAGGCTTTAACAGAGTCACGATTGCTGCTCGATGCTGCATGTAAATTTAGCTTTGCTAAAAAAAAAAAGAGTTCGAAAGAATTGTTTAAGCATTTTCTTGTTCTATAAACAAGTATATAAAATGCTTAAATAAATCTAAGTATTTTATAATAATTATACCTTTTTTTTTTATGCAAAAACTGTCATAAATCCAAGTGGTAATGGCTCATCTTTGAAAGAGTATATATCTAGGACACATGCATATTGAAACCCCGACGGCCGTTTGTTTGTAACTACTGACTCTTGCAGCTAGTGCAAAATTTCAAATTTCAAAGATACAATCTTCAAAATAGTTAGCTTATTGAATCCAAATCCTAAGGAGTTGATTTTTTGACTCCCTCTCTATATTTTCTTTCTTCTATTTATTTTTTCTTTTTTTTTAATTTTTTTTTTTTCATATACAACAAAACCTCAATTTAGTGTTGGTTTAGTTTCGTTTCATCTTATTTTTGTACAATTTCGTCGTGACCGTTTGATTACAGTTCAATCATCATCAATCAATTTAAATAAACCTATTTAAAGAAAAAATTTGTTTCCCCGGCAATCAAACAAGGCTTTTTCTGTAATAAATTTCTTAAATGAATGGGGATATTTCAGAAGAATCATCAGGATATGATTTATATGCAGCTTTAATGTTGTCTAATATGCTAGATACTGAGCAAGACATTACTGAAAAGAAGGAGGAAGAGCCTCCTACATTACAGGAAGATACAAATCATGATGTTATATGGTAATGATAATAATTAATTTACATAGTTTGATTATACTAATAAGAGCAATAAATAGGGTGCCTGCTGACAAACATCCTGAAATAGCTCCAAATGAGTTTGCAAATTTCATTAAAACTCATGGTGCAAATACCCCAACTCGAAGAGCATCCAGTCTACAACGCCGAAAATCAATTTTATCTCAGTCCCTTACATCTACTTCCAGTAATAGACATAATGATAATGATAATGAAGAAGCTGAATTAAACCGCACATTATCCGAGAAAAAACGTATATTCTTGCAAAAAGTCATGTCCGAAAATCAGCAATTAAAAGGTATTTTGTACACCTACTCTAAAAATGATAATTGTGTACGATATTAACACAAGATTATAACCCATTTTTAGATGTAGCTTCTAAAACACAAGTATTCGATCGTAATTCAACTGCAAATGATGATTCTCGCATTATTGCTCCCAGAACAGACAAATCGTTGCTTCGCCGATCTGCTTTCTCTGCTCGAGGGCGAAGTAGAAAAGTAAATGATTCAATAGATGATAGGCAACAAGTGATAAAAAGACGCTCTGTATCTCAAAGAAAGCCCTCTTCTTCTACTTTATCTTCTTTAAATGACGATATTGCTTCTTTAAAATCGCAAAAAACAAATCGCTCGTGGGATAAATCTGAAGGTGTTAGTTTATTTGATCAACCAGTGAATATGAGTGAATGGATTGATTTAGGCAGTGCAAGTCTTGAATCAGACGATTCTCAGAGAGGTATCCTTTCACGTGTGCATGACGCGGAGTCGCAACTTCGGTCTCAAATAGATGTTGCTAGTAACGAAAAGGATGAAAACGAACATATACAACATAAGCAAACAGAAGTAGAACAAGAGGAAAATGTTGCCAATATAGAGCTTTCAATGAAAGAGGAAGATAAAAGCTCAATTGGTATATATACTACCGAAACAAAAGGCAAAACAAATGCAAAAGTAGAAGAGAAAGACATTGAAACGACAGCAGTAGTTTCAACAACATCTTCTACCACTTTTGCTGCTGCAAAACCAAAATTGGAAACACCAAAGCGTCCTGGAATTATTCGTTCGGAGACGGAAACAAACAAATTTCTTACAACAGTTGCTTCAAAACCAGAGAAACGTTCATCATGGTTAGGTGGATTGTTTAATGATAAAAAAAATGGTAAAAGTGATAGTAAAAAAGAGCCAATATCTACAACAGTAATCAACAATAATACTTCATCACCATTATCTGGTTTAGCATCATTATTTAGTCGATCATTATCCATGAAATCGAACTTACATTCAAATACCAATTCATCTTCTCAATCTGGGAAAATCAAATCGAAAAATAAGATCAACAATACCAACAACACAGATACTATTACATCTACTACTAATAATAATAATACTTCCACTAATATTAATACTACTGCTACTACTATTACTGATACGACTAAATCTACTACTCCTACTACTACTCCTACTACTACTACTATCACTACTACTACTACACCTACTATTATTACACCTACTATTATTTCTAACAATACCATTCTCAACAACAAAAAGAAACGATCCAGCAGGCTGGAAATTCCACCCCCTTCCGAACGTACTTTTTTCAATTCAAATCGATTACCTCTACATGTTGAAAGAGCAATTTATCGTTTGTCACATATGAAACTCGCAGATCCTCGTAGACCTTTACATCAACAAGTTTTGATATCCAATCTAATGTTTTGGTATCTTTCAATTCAACAAAATGATTTCCAACATGTTGCTGAACAACGCATTGAAACTGAATCTCCTCCAGTGCCAGATACACAACAAAAGAAGGGCGGTAAGATGAGTCGATTGATTCATTCTGCTAAAAAACGTCGAAATGAAGTAGCTCAATTCGTTCAAGCCTATCCATTATCTGTAACACATCATAATATATCAAATAGTTCTTCATCAGCCTCTTCAATGTCTTCATCGTCTTCTTCAACGTCGACGAATAATACTAGACCATCCTTAAAACAAAGCAATGTACAATTTAGTTTACCACCAATACCAAGTCATCACCATACTATTAATTTTTATGGTGACGATGATGAAGAAGAAGAAGATGATTTACCTCTTAGTCATTATAAAAGCTAAATAAATTAATCTCTTTCTTTTCTCTCTTTTACTAAAATCTTGATGTAGTACACACGCAATTTTATGGTTTCAAATACCGAAATTGATGTTTTAAAGGATTTTCCTTATATTAAAATAGTAGTTGAATTTATTGAAGTACAATGAGAACATTTTCTAGCTTATTTGTTTTGTTATTATATTTTTTGTCTTTAAAAACAGTGTTACTAACTCGTTGATTGGAGGCATATACAAATGCTTTGATTTTTCATAACGTGAAAAAAATTTGTATTCAGAAATTTGGCATCTTAAAAAGTTTTTATTCTATTCCTTAAAGACTAATCTAAAATATGCAATTAACATAAAAGAGCTTATTTACATGTCTATTGAGTTTAAGCATTTTTTTCATTTGAAATAAATGATGTATACCTACTGTTTAAAGCCCATGCTAACGATATCTTGATCTAATGCATTTCATGCATTTGTGCTCCGAATTTTTTTATATTTACTTGAGCAATGAATGTTATTGAAGAACGAGGTTCATATAGCAAATATAAGGCTAACAGATAGTATAAATGCATAACAGGCAAATATATCTTTTTAATAGAATGACATTTAATATACAAACCTTATGAATATTTAAAGTATACGGAAGTCTAAAAATGATTTACCTCTCCTTCTTTCCCCCCCCCCTCCCCCCATTTCCCTCAAATCTATAATTATAAATTTACAACCTGAACTCCTATTTATATTTCTACTTGTTTCTTTTGGTTCCTTTTCACTTTTTTTTTTTCATTATATATATATATATATATATATATATATATATATACTTCTTTACACAAAATGGGAAATAATGTATCAACCAAAAAGGGTTTAAAGAAAGATAAAAGGGCTAAAAAGAGCAAAAGTATGCCTTTACCTGCACGTATTGACATTGAAAATGAACATTCAACGAATACAGCTCACTCGGTCAACTCCATTTTATTAACATCGAAAAACAACAACAATAATAATAATAACAATACCATCGGCAGTCTTAATAACTACAACACTAATAATAATAATAACACTAATAATACCTTGGCACAGTTAAATCCAGATTACCCACTCCCTAATAACAACAACAACAATAATAATGAAGATACTTTACCCAGAGGAACTGATCCATTTCAAGGCAAGGTTGAGAATCCACAACAACATAAATTGCTCGCTACTTCTGATTATTGGCCTCCTCAACAATCAGATACAGTTGCACAGCCATTTCAAGGTCAAATAGATGATGTAAATCAACTTACAGTTGGATCTATCAATCAGTTGACAGTAAATTCCATGTCATCTGAATATTCATCAACTACAAATATTGACGAATACATTCATCGATTATTAGAAGCAGGCTATGCAAGCAAAGTATCTAAACAATTATGTTTGAAATCATCTGAAGTGACGGCAATCTGTAGAGCAGCTATGGATATATTTTTAAGTCAACCTGTAATGTGTGTGTATAATTGATATATTTAGCATGTAAAAAATTAAACTTTTTATGTCTTAGTCCCTATTAGAACTTTCTCCACCTGTCAAGGTAGTAGGTGATACCCATGGCCAATTTACCGACTTAATTAGGCTTTTTGAAATGGGAGGATTTCCACCTAGTTCAAACTACTTATTCTTGGGCGATTATGTGGATAGAGGAAAGCAAAGTCTTGAAAATATGTTATTACTTTTCTGTTACAAGATCAAATATCCAGAGAATTTCTTCCTTTTACGTGGAAACCACGAGTGTGCAAATGTGACAAAAGGTACATTAATAGTTTATACCATCGTGCAAATTCTAATTCTGTGTAGTTTATGGTTTCTATGACGAATGTAAGCGTAGACTTAGTCCAAAGATGTGGCGGACATTTGTTGATGTCTTTAATACATTACCCATTGCTGGCTTGGTTGCTGGAAAAATCTTTTGTGTTCATGGTGGCCTTAGTCCTTCATTGAATAGTATGGATGATATTCGTAATATACAAAGACCAACTGATGTACCTGATTATGGTTTATTGAATGATTTATTATGGTCTGATCCTGCTGACATTGAGACTGATTGGGAAGATAATGAAAGAGGTGTATCTTATGTCTTTGGTAAAAAGGTGATAAATGAATTTTTATCTAAATTTGATTTAGATCTAGTCTGTCGAGCACATATGGTAAAAAAAAAAAAAATTGGCATTTTTTATACAATTTTTTTTATTAAATACGTATATAGGTGGTGGAAGATGGGTACGAATTCTTTTCAAATAGATCTCTTGTCACTGTATTTTCAGCACCTAATTACTGTGGAGAGTTTGATAATTTTGGTGCTATTATGAGTGTCAGTGAAGAATTATTATGCAGTTTTGAACTTCTCACACCAGCAGATCATCCCCTGGCCAAAGAAAGACTCAAACAAAGTAAAAATAGTAAACGTTGAGTACACATATAGTTAGTAAAAAAAAATTTATTCTGGTTTCATATATTTCATATGTCTTTCTAATTGTATACATCATGTGTGTGTAAATAACTGTTGTACATATTTTTTTTTGCCAAGTAATCAAGTGGAGTTTTCATTATTAAACCCCCCCCCCATTTCCTGGTTGATGGACTCTTTTTGATCAATTAAACCGATTTTCTCGGGTTAACCATAATAGACAAAAAGTTATTAAAGCAAGTTTCAATTATGATGTAAAGTAAACATTTAGATTTTAAATAGCATGTTTATATCAATTGTTTTCTTATTATTGGACTTGTATCACACAGATTTATCCTGTAATAAAATGATAATAATCTTATTATAACATTGTATCATACACATTCAATATGAGAATATAAATTATATTGCAATTATCTGAATTAAAACAGATATGATTATATATTTCTTTTAAAAGATATTAAAATGTACATACACCATGTTATGCAAGTGCTTTTTATCCAATTTAGGAAATTGCAACTGTGTTGTCTGATTCCGAGTAGAAGATTGCACACTTTCTTTGTATGACAGTTACATCCCCATCCGTAAAGCAATAAGCGATACTTCCCGGAGAAATGCTAGTTGTTTAGATCTTGCTTTGAGTGACATCAGTTACGTATATTTATGACTAATCCATACACTCTGCTTCTTTATTTGTTGTTAGTAGACAATATATATATGGCATTTTCGCTTAAAAAGCGGAAAACGTATTGACAGTTTTTTAGATATTGTTATTCACTACCCCTGAATGTAAGAAAATTGCGTTACATTTTACAATCATATGTTAAACCGACTTTACCTTAATTTAAGACATTCGTGTACTGAAAATACAACTTGAAATAATGTATAATTTCTTTGTTCTTAAAATAAATACGCAAACAAAAACTAGATATGAGTATTAGATGATGTAAGGTCACTATGAAAGTTAGTAAAGACAATTCAGCAAAGCTACTCATTAAGTTATAATTCTATATAATCAATAATTACGTGTAACAACGCGTAGTTGTTAAATGTTTTCCTTTTTTGAGCTCTTGCAATCGCTGATAGTAATTTCAAATATAAAAAAACATTTGACATGGTTTCGTGCAGTTTAGTTGATATTTTTTTTTTTAATAAAACGAACTCAATTTTGCATGAGGGGTAGTAGGAACGAGAGACTTGAAATCACCAACTTCAAAATTCCACCCCAAAAATGAGACTTTTTATTAAGGTATAGACCAGTAAAGAACATCTTTAAAGCTTTTCTCTATAGAATACAATTGTTGTAATTTACTATATTCATGCACTACTTCGACATTTTGTCAAAAAACGCATTTTCAAAGTATAGTTCCTACAGAGCTCAGATCATTTTGAAATAGGCTGTAGCCACCTTTTTTTTATTTGAAGCAGCGCTAAATGATCTACAAATGAGCTTAAAACTATTTTATGTACTACTATAAATTTGCTTTGATATTTACGAGAAAACCATTTTTTGGGAGCCACAATTGCGAGAAGTATACATTTTTTGCTAAAATTATTTTAAACCTCCACCATATGCATTTTGGGTGTTTAAATTTGATGTTTTATTGTCTATCGTATCAATCTTGTTCACCTACTTCAAGAAATTGTTTGTAGAAACAACGAAAAACCTTTCTTACAAAACAGTAGCTCCATTTCAATCATCTTGAGTATATATTGCATAAAAGTTTCCTTGCGTTTTCAAGTTTTGCGCACTTTTTCGCAAACAAACGAATATTATTTAACACATTCACTATTTTTTAGAGAATTAACAGACGTTTGAGGTTGTTAGTAAATTTGTAGAATAAATGTCAAATCGATGAACGATAGATAATGCTTTACAATGACTCAATACTCAAAATGTCGATATTACGAATACATTATTACAGTTAAATTTTAGATGTTAAACAATTAATAAAATTCTGGTAATATATTACTCTTATTATTCAAGTAAATGTGGAATTTTTAGAACGTTAACCCAACTTATCAGATAGCAAAATGAGATGTATTCGTCAATTTATATTTATAAGCAATTTTTTTTTTTTTTTTTTTCAAGAATAACATGCTAAATCCAAATAGAAGCATTAATTTCTTGCAATGCTTTAGCTTTTGAAAGGAAAATACTTCAGAGTGATAAATACTTATAATTCTGTTCTCAAATTTAATCAAGAATGTACCCGAATTGCTATTTTTGTATTCCCAGGGATCTTATATTTATTACAATTCAAATTTATACATAAATGTGTAATCAATCGATTGATTTGATATATTTATTACTATTGTGTGGCTATTTGTTAAGCATCGAAATCAAATTATGCTACTCACAATCCCTATTTATTTCCTCTCCTATGTTTAACCTTTTTTATTTTAGTAATATGCTACTTCGAAATACTACAGTAAAAGCCTTCTTTTTATTGTGTACGGATGTTTGCTTTAACTTCATTGTTTACAGGTCCCTCTGTATCTCCATCGTAGCCAGAAGATGGGGTTGCTATATCTTCTCTTTTAGCAGCAGAGTTTGTTATACGAGAGGTTGCTTGATTAATGATAGGCAATGAAGCGCGAACGTCTGCAGGTTTTGTTGTTGGAGCATTACTATCTGTGCTACTATTTCCACTGCTCATTCTTCGATGATATTTCCCAGTAATCTTGTTGTTAGTTTTTGTATAATTCATTAAAGATTTCTTTGGTTGTTGTCTTTCTTGAAATAATTTTCTTAACTCTTCTTTGTTTTTTTGGTCTTCTTCATCATCAAAATCATCATCTTCATCACCCCCAGATGCCATGGATGAGGCAGAAGCTTCCATACCTGATTCATAATCATCATTAAAAGTATTTCGGAGAGGAGAAAAGGGTATATAGTTGGTAGTATTTAAAGATCTGTCTACCATTGTTAAAGTAAAAAATACTGTATAGAAGAAAAGAGAATCTTTTTCAATACGTGCATTAAATAGATTTGTATGCAGATTTAGCTTTCCAACAGCAGCATCAACCAGCAACGGAGGTCACTTGGTTCACACCAGTCACCATCACTTTCTGTCTTCAACAACATCTGCAAAAAGCTGCATGAATGTCGATACTTTTTTTTTTTGAATGAATGAATGAATGATTGCTTATATCGAAGCCCTATTAAATTATTGTCTAATTTGCATAGCGTTGTAATAGAAGAAAACTAGCTATATACAATTACCGTACATGAAACATTTGTGTTTGTGTATGTAATAATGATCTAGATTCCATCCACTTACCCAACAAATGATTCGTTGAAGGAGCATATTTGAACCAGAAATACATAATTATATTGGTAATTCTATACTGTAATCCACCTGTCAAGAATACAATTGTTGAAATTTTATCGTATTCAACATTGTAATTGTATAAATTTTTTCTTTTAAAGGAAATAATGAGCGTATGATGAGATACAATGCGAACGATGGAGTTTGTCTGTTCGAAAAAAATAAAGCTTGTCCAAAAATGAATGCCGCAAGTAAAAGTTCTATTTGTCGGTTTAAGCCAAAGTACTTGTCCTTCAATAAGACGAATTTGTCACATTCTTATCATTAAGATTAAACGGTTTATTTGATTGTGCTCTTGGAGTTAGAATATATTTACAAAGCTTAAGTTTTGGAAATACGATTTAGAAGTTTTGCCCGGTCATATACTACATTGCCCGATTAACGTTAGAATGATGTTTTATTGTAACAATTGATAATTTGATGCTTAGAGTGATTAGCAAAACTTGCAAAATCCTGAAGTTATCGTTAGAAAAGATTATGAAATCTTGCATCTAAAACAACACTATGGGAAAAATTACGAAAATAGAAATTTTAAAATTTGCAGTTATTTTTTATTTCTTTACGTAAGATAGTTATAAAGTTATACCTTTCCGATAACATCTTTAGGTAAACCAATTTCTGCAGCGATTGTCATAGTAGTTTTTTTTTTTTTTTTTTTTTTTTTTTTAGAAAAGTTGTAGTTTATATCTCATTTTGCACCTTTTTTTCCGTGGTGCAAGTATCTATCTCGATCAGCCAAGGATCACGATTTTCACTTATTATCTCAGCATCAGGGCACAGACCCGAATGCCAAAAGATACACGAATGATATTCTTTATTTAATAACAGGAACCACTATCAACTGAAATTAACTTACATTCATTCTGTAGATATTCTTGATAACTATTCCAAATAATTCCATTAGTAAAACATATAAATAAGCCTACATATTGTTAATTGAAGGAATAGACAAATAAGCTGAAAGCAACTAAAGGGAAAAAACGGACTGCAAACTAGTTTATTATATATGGAAGAACCAGTTATAGAGTATGCAGACATCCTGGAAAACAACGGAAATAGTAACAGCAACAGTGCACCAAAAGATACTACAGCTGCTCACTCTATCAAATTTATGAACGAGCCTCTAGATGTGATGGATCTCGATGAGAATTTAAAGAACAGCTATTTAGTAATGGATGATTGTACGATACATAAATCAGCACCAATGATTAGAAAAATTGAAATCCAAGTATATAGAGCCATGCATCTTCCGCCCAATTCACCTGAAGTGAATCCTATTGAACAATTCTGGGCATTGGTGAAAGGAAAATCGAAGCATCATCGACTGCTAATAGAAGAAGACTTATCCAGCAGAATAGGCAACGCTTGTAATGACATACCTGTTGAGGATCTTGCAAGTTTTGCTAATCACTCTAAGCATCAAATTATCAATTGTTACAATAAAACATCATTCTAACGTTAATCGGGCAATGTAGTATATGACCGGGCAAAACTTCTAAATCGTATTTCCAAAACTTAAGCTTTGTAAATATATTCTAACTCCAAGAGCACAATCAAATAAACCGTTTAATCTTAATGATAAGAATGTGACAAATTCGTCTTATTGAAGGACAAGTACTTTGGCTTAAACCGACAAATAGAACTTTTACTTGCGGCATTCATTTTTGGACAAGCTTTATTTTTTTCGAACAGACAAACTCCATCGTTCGCACTGTATACACACACGCACACAGAGCGCTTATACAGTTGTTGTATTACATCATTATGAAACTTTTGTGGAGTATAAATAACCCTTACATTCATATTTCGTAGCCTCTTATCTCTTTCTTCTTTATTTGAAATACGCAATAAAAAATGTTTGATAATATGCTTCAATACAGTGGTGGTCTTATTGGCCTTATCATCTTAATTCTCGATTTAATTGTCATCTTCGAAGTAATGAACTCAAATCGTAATATCACTGGTAAACTTGGTTGGTCTCTTTTAGTCTTTTTCTTCCCTGTTGTTGGATTGATTCTCTATTTGTAAGTTTTATTATGTATTTTTTGGGTTAGTTTTATGGGTATTAACGAAGAGTTTTTACTTTGTAGCTTATTGAGTGGTCGTAGTGAACATAATGCACGATACGAAGCGATTGTTTAGTAATTATATTAAATATCCTAATAATAATAGTTTACTCTCTTCTTTTTTAAATATCTCTTTAATTTAATAAAATTGTAAAAATTACTCGAAACGACAACGGTCAATGCGAACTGTATCCTTAGGACTAGATGTATATGTGTATTGTTAATAGCTTTAAATAAAATGCTGTGCCAAAAAAAAAGAAAAAAAAAAAAAAAAAAAAATACATACCGATCATTGCCGTCTGTTCTAACCAAACCCATTCTTTTGACAACGTTCATACCGTCGCTCACTCGAGCAAAAATTGTATGCTTGCCTAAATAAAAACTGATTTAGAACACATGGATATTTCGTATAGTAAAGGTTAATACCATCTAGCCAAGGTGTAGGGGCCAAAGTGATGAAAAACTATATGTTACCAGTTAGAATAAAAAAAAAAAAAAAAAAAATTGCATGATCTGATCTGCTAAATACATTACTTGTGATCCATTTGTATTAGGGCCAGAATTAGCCATACTAAGAATACCAGCACCAGTATGCTTGAGTTCACGATTAATTTCATCAGCAAATTTCTCGCTAAAATTTATTCATACAATCAATATCAAATTATTACAGGAAGTAAATTCAATTATTACCCATAAATCGATGCACCTCCACGGCCAGTACCGGTTGGGTCACCACCTATCTAATGAATTAGTATCTACACGATTGGTACAAAATTTGTTATTAGTTTACCTTGAATCATAAAATCCTAAAATACAGTTAATTTTGTTAATATTTACTATGATATATATTCTAATTCAAACCTACAGCAATAATACGATGGAACTATGAAAATATTTTAGTACAGGATTTTTATGAATGGTAAATAAAGACAAAACTTACGCTAACGCCATCATAATATCCACGCTTTGCCTAGAAACATATGTCAGTTTTTTATTCCCATAATTTGTGTATATTCGATTTCTTACAAGCTCGTAAAAGTTTTTACAGGTTCTAAAAAAGTTGCAAAAAGATAGTCGTCAGCGTTAGATAAAAAATAGTTGATATAAACGATTAAGCATACTTTGGTGCATGATCCCAGTAAAGTTCAATATGAATTGAACCCATAGAGGTATCAAGAATAACAGATTTATTATCAGACATTGTCAAATTACACGAGTTAAAAGAAGAAGATGTAATATTTGACATTTTTTGTTTATTTTTTATACAGTAATTATTTTTTAAAAACAGCTCTAATCAAATGTAACCTTTGTACCCTTAAACTCTTGCACTGAAGGCTTTTGTCTTTGGGCAGCATATAATGCTTGACCAGGTTTCACCTTTTCATGGCTAACAGCCTTCTTGGGTCTTCTCTCTCTAAATTCTCTCTTTTCTTCGCCATTATTATCACCACCCTCGGTATAATCTCGTCTTTGTCTCTTGGGATATGGTTGCTCCTCAGATGTTGTTGAAGCAGCAGGTGTATCTGTTGATTCAGAAGTGTTGTGAGGACGCTCTGCCTTTTGCTTTTCACGCATTAACCAAGGTTTTGATCTCATATGTGCTTCTGCACTACCAAATTCAACACGCACTTTACGTCCATCCAGCATATGCTTATCAGGGGCACGAATGGCCTTTGTAGCAGACTCAATTTCATGATAATCAACATAACCAAAACCTTTACATTTGCCTGAATCTTCAAAAGTAGCAACACGCACTTTACGAATCTCACCAGCCCATTCAAAATTTTCACGAATTGATTTCTCGGTTGTATCAAAACTGAGATTACCAAGGAAAAGTGTAGGACAAGGAGGATTCTTTTGCTTTTTAATTTCTTTTTTTTCTGCTTCGGTTGGCGCTTTTGATCCATCAGCACGTTCAAAATTTTCAGAATCCTTAATTAAAAGTGAACGACCTTCCAATTTTTTTTCTGACATAGCTACACCCTTTGCAGCTTCCTCGGGTGTAGAGAAGAAAATGTATGCAAAACTAGTAGATCACTGTTAATTCATTAAAAAAAAAGATGCAAATAAAAAGTATTTACCCTTTGTTGTAATTCTTGGCACCATTACCCTTGGGACATTTAATACGAGTAATTTCACCACACTCTGCGAAAAATTCTTTGATTGTAGCCAAAGTAGTGGCATAAGAAAGATTACCCACCCAAATACCGTACTCCATTTCCTTCTTTTTCTTTTCGGCTTTGGGCTTCTTAACAGGCTCTACGACATTGCCGTCAGCATCAAAAACTGGTTCTTTAGGCTCCTCATCTTCCTTTTCGTCTTCATCATCAGTCAATTCTCCTCTCTAAATTAAAGCAAATGTTAACATCTATTGAGTAAAACTGGAATTTTAACATCTCTACCTTTCTCTTTTTGTTCAAATCTTTCTTTGACTTTTTCTTTTCTCTGTTCTTTCTGTTAATCTCACGTTGAGCTTGTCTTTCTTCTTTTGACATTTCCTTCTTGAGTCTCTTCTTTTCGGCCTTCTCAGCAAGGCGAGCTTTTTCCTCTTCATCTACTTGCATCTCAGTGATTTCTTCGAGAACATTGAAAGTATCATCTTCTTCTTTCTTTTCTTTTCTTCCCATTGTTAATGTCTCTTTTATTGTGGTTAAAGAAAGTTCAAGTAAAACAAAAAATTTGATGTTCCCGGCTTCCCTTAATTTGAATGGGCATAATGAAGTCAAAATGGTCACATTGCAATGGAAGGCATATACTTAAACATCAAGCCACTTTTTCATTAAACAATACACAAACGTGAATTTCCTACTATTGTTTAACTCTCAACAAATATGCCTCCTAAACCTGATGTACGCCGCTTACTGAAAAAGCAACAACAAGAAAGAAAGAAAGTTACCAAAATCACACATCCTTTTGCCAAATATGACCAAGCAGGAAGTCTTGTATGCGTTGTATGTAATTCCAATGTCAAGTCAGAGGCTGTTTGGCAGGCTCATTTAGGATCTCAATTACATCGTGATAATATCCAAAAATTAAAAGAGCTTAAACAGCAACAGCAACAACAACAATTAAAGCGTCGTGCACCATCACCATTACCGCCCTTCTATGAACAACAATCTGATAGCAAACGTATGCGATTCGATGACGAAGAAGATCGACAAAATATCGAACTTAGTGACGAAGGCGACTCTGATGAAGAACAAGAGGATGAAGAGATGGGCTTACCCACTGATTTCTTTGATAAACAAGACGAAGAAGCTGAAGAAATACCTAAGGAGGTAGAACAAACTCCTACTGATGGCGAAGAGACAAATACACTTCCTTCTGGATTTTTTGATGACCCTGAAGAAGAAGCACGCGTTCAAGGTACACTTGCACCCGAAGAACAGGCAAAAGCAGATTTGGAAAAAGATGTAGAAATGTTCAATGATGCTATGATAGATGTTACTGAAGAATCTAAACAAGTGCAGGAGGAGGATGATGAGACATTCTGGGAAGAAAGACATCTTGACATTAATAGAGAGCAAGCTAAATTTGACTCAAGAGTGGAGAAGTTAAAGCAATTGAGACGAACTGGTCAAACTAAAATGGCAATTGACCATCAACAAATTGAAGAAGAATACGAAGACGAGGATAGCATTAAAACAGGTCTTAAATCAAGCGTGAGACAAGTGCTTAAAAGTAAATCTGCAAAACAAGTCGAATCTATGTTTGATGATGATGACGAATCTGATGAAGAATCTGATAATGATTGGCGTGCTCAGCAACTTTAAAATAAATACCTATTACTAATTGTACAGTAAAATTTAAATATACATTAAATCATGTACGATATGAAATGTATAGTGTTGTATACCTAAAGGTTTTGAGCATGGACATGGACATGGACATAAGATTTATTTGAAAATAATCTGTTTGTTAGTAGCATATACCCTTGGGCAAAATCTATAAAACGAGGCAATTTCTGTCAATATAATTGTCCTATTTTATTAGGATTATTCACATTTGCCGCTAATAGAGTACGTTCAAACCCGTTTTTTATGGAAAATATTCATGCATCGTAGCACTTATTTTCGAAAACGGAATGTGTCGCTTTTTTTTACACCTAATTCCATACTAAAAAATTTCTAGGATATACCTTAGATGCTGCTAAATAGGCATGAATTAGTCGCACTGTGCCACTTATTCCTAAATTTATTCTAGATCTCACAAAAGACTCAAAAATACGTAAAATTCACTGCCTTTTCCTTAAAAACTGGGTCACACTTTTCATCCCTGATCTTCTTTTTTTTTTCAATAAATAATACCACGAAAGAGTTATACTCTAACGTACATGAGATGTTCAACTTTAATACGAAATCAAGTATCCAAAAATATCCTGTTTTTTACAGTTAGCATAACTTTTTCTGTGCTAATGTTTGAGATTTTTACCCGTATTTTACTATTAAAAATTAAAAATTTGAGCTCTCGTATCTCTACAAAAAATTAGCACCTTAATTTAGGTGCTCAATTTCTTTTTAATTAATTTTAAGTTACACTAGACAGAAAACCATAATTCACATACAATTCACCTGGGTGAATTGTATGTGAATTATTTTGAAGTGTTTATTTCGGGATTACGTTTAAGAAAATATTACATTTAATATCAGTGTTCAATTAAGGTATGAAGTAGTCTATTTGTGAAGGCGAACAAACTAAGTATATATCAAATTGGGAAATTTATATGTCCAATGTATAGCATTGCGTGAATTATCATTACAATCCGGTTCTTTATACTATAAGTATAATATAAAAATTTATGACAAAAAAATATGCTTTTTTTATTCTTGTTTACATGTCAAATAATCTATATAATGTAGAGACTTATATCCAAGTCAAGTAACCGTTAAATCCTATTTCTTTCTATTTTTTTTATGAAACTATAAGTTGTGATGAAACTTTCTTAATTCTTCATTCTCAAATAAACTAATATAGTAAAGTGTCTATTCTGAAATCTCAGTAAATACAAAAGAGGATATGTATGGTTGATGGGATAAAGATTGTACCCATATAGTCGTTGCGTTT